>JARQOC010000007.1:149503445-149585687 GCA_033576535.1 Allobates femoralis
GAGGAGATTGACAGCAGAGGGGTCAGAGGAGAGGTGAGGGGGTGGGCCCCAATCTCCTCCGGGCCACACACCCCCCACCTCTTCTGTAGGTCCTATTTCCAGTCAATCTCTCTGGGCCCCGCCCCTCATCTCTTCTGTGGGTCCCAGAATTATTTGCACAGCAACGGGAGCCAGCAAAATATGAAGAATGGAGCTGCTGCAGGCAGCTGCTGGTGGTGAATGGTGAGTAGTGTGTGTGTGTGTGGAGGGGGGCTGGCTAGCTCTGTGTCTGTGTGTGTGGAGGGGGGTGTTTGGGCTGTGTCTGATTGTGGATGGGCTGCTGGCTCTGTGTTGTGTGTGGAGTGGGGCTGGCTAGCTCTGTGGCTGTGTCTGTGTGTGTGGAGGGGGGTTGGCTGGCTCTGTGGCTGTGTCTGTGTGTGTGTGCTTGTGTCTGGCTGGCTGGCTGTGTGTCTGTGTGTGGATGGATGTGTGGCTGGCTGTGTGGGAGTGTGGCTGGCTGCCTGTGTAGCTGGCTGTGTGTGTGTGTGACTGGCTGACTGTGTGATGGCTGTGGCTAGCTGTGGCTGGTTGTGTGTGTGTGATCTGGCTGACTGTGTTTCTAGCTTTGGCTGTGTCCGTGTGTGTGGCTGGCTGACTGTGTGCCTGGCTTTGGCTGTGTGTGTGTGGCTGTGTGTGTGTGGCAGGCTGTGTGTCTGTGTGTGGCTGGCTGCGTGTGCTGTGTGGTGTCTGTGGCTGGCTGACTATGTGTGGCTGGCTGTGTGTGTGTGTGGCTGGCTGACTGTGTGGCTGGCTTTGGATGTGTGTATGGCTGGTGACTGTGTGGCTGGCTTTGGCTGCAGCTGGCTGTGTGGCTGGCTGACTGTGTGGCTGGCTTTGGCTGTGTGTGTCTGGCTGTGTGTGTGTGGCTTGCTGTGTGTCTGTGTGTGGCTGGTTGTGTGTGCGTGTGTGTGGCTGGCTGACTGTACGGCTGCTGTGTGTGTGGCTAGCTGACTGTGTGGCTGGCTGTGTGTGTGTGGCTGGCTGTGTGTGGCTGGCTTTGGCTGTGTATATGTGGCTGGCTTTGGGCTTGTGGCTGGGCTGTGTGTGGTGGCTGTGTGGTTGTGTGTGTGTGTGGCTGGCTGTGTGTGGCTGTGGATCTGTGTGTGACTGGCTGTGCATGGCTGGTTGTGTGTCTGTGTGGCTGGCTGTGTGCCTGTGTGTGGCATGCTATGTGGGGCTGGCTGTGTGTCTGTGTGTGGCTGGCTGCGTGTCTGTGTGTGTGGCTGGTTGTGTGGCTAGCTTTGGCTGTGGCTGTGTGGCTGGCTTTAGCTGTGTGTCTGGCTGGCTGTGGCTGTGTGTCTGTGTGTGGCTTTGTGTGTTGTGTGTGTGTGTTGGCTGTTTGGCTGTCTGTGTGGATGGCTGTGTCTGTGGCTGACTGTGTCTGTGTGTGGCGGGGTTGTGTGAGGCTGGCGTGTATGTGTGAGGCTGGCTGTGTCTGTGTATGGCTGGCTGTGTGTCTGTGTGTGGCTGGCTGTCTCTGTGTGTGGCTGGCAGTGGCTGTGTATCTGTGGGTGGCTGTGTGGATGTGTGTGGCTGGCTGTGTGTGTGCAGTTGGCTGGCTGTGTGGCTGGTGGTTGTCTGTGTAGCTGGCTGTGTGTCTGTGTGTGGCTAGATGTGTCTGTGTGTGGCTAGGTGTGTCTGTGTGTGGTTGGCTGTGTCTGTGTGTGGCTGGCTGTGTCTCTGTGTGGCTTATCTCTGTAGTGAGCTTGGTTCTGCTCTCTTATCTCTGTAGTAAGCTCGGTTCTGCTCCCTTATCTCTGTAGTAAGCTCAGTTCTGCTCTCTTATCTCTGTAGTAAGCTCGGTTCTGCTGTCTTATCTCTGTAGTAAGCTCGGTTCTGCTCCCTTATCTCTGTAGTAAGCTCGGTTCTGCTCTCTTATCTCTGTAGTAAGCTCGGTTCTGTTCTCTTATCTCTGTAGTAAGCTCGGTTCTGCTCCCTTATCTCTGTAGTAAGCTCGGTTCTGCTCTCTTATCTCTGTAGTAAGCTCGGTTCTGCTCCCTTATCTCTGTAGTAAGCTCGGTTCTGCTCCCTTATCTCTGTAGTAAGCTCGGTTCTGCTCTCTTATCTCTGTAGTAAGCTCAGTTCTGCTCTCTTATCTCTGTAGTAAGCTCGGTTCTGCTCTCTTATCTCTGTAGTAAGCTCGGTTCTGCTCCCTTATCTCTGTAGTAAGCTCGGTTCTGCTCTGTTATCTCTGTAGTAAGCTCGGTTCTGCTCTCTTATCTCTGTAGTAAGCTCGGTTCTGTTGCTCAGTTCTGTTCTCTTATCTCTGTAGTAAGCTCGGTTCTGCTCTCTTATCTCTGTAGTAAGCTCGGTTCTGCTCTCTTATCTCTGTAGTAAGCTCGGTTCTGCTCCCTTATCTCTGTAGTAAGCTCGGTTCTGCTCTCTTATCTCTGTAGTAAGCTCGGTTCTGCTCTCTTATCTCTGTAGTAAGCTCGGTTCTGCTCCTTTATCTCTGTAGTAAGCTCGGTTCTGCTCCCTTATCTATGTAGTAAGCTCGGTTCTGCTCTCTTATCTCTGTAGTAAGCTCGGTTCTGCTCTCTTATCTCTGTAGTAAGCTCGGTTCTGCTCTCTTATCTCTGTAGTAAGCTCAGTTCTGCTCTCTTATCTCTGTAGTAAGCTCGGTTCTGTTCTCTTATCTCTGTAGTAAGCTCGGTTCTGCTCCCTTATCTCCGTAGTAAGCTCGGTTCTGCTCCCTTATCTCTGTAGTAAGCTCAGTTCTGCTCTCTTATCTCTGTAGTAAGCTCGGTTCTGCTCCCTTATCTCTGTAGTAAGCTCAGTTCTGCTCTCTTATCTCTGTAGTAAGCTCGGTTCTGCTGTCTTATCTCTGTAGTAAGCTCGGTTCTGCTCCCTTATCTCTGTAGTAAGCTCAGTTCTGCTCTCTTATCTCTGTAGTAAGCTCGGTTCTGTTCTCTTATCTCTGTAGTAAGCTCGGTTCTGCTCCCTTATCTCTGTAGTAAGCTCGGTTCTGCTCTCTTATCTCTGTAGTAAGCTCGGTTCTGCTCCCTTATCTCTGTAGTAAGCTCGGTTCTGCTCCCTTATCTCTGTAGTAAGCTCGGTTCTGCTCTCTTATCTCTGTAGTAAGCTCAGTTCTGCTCTCTTATCTCTGTAGTAAGCTCGGTTCTGCTCTCTTATCTCTGTAGTAAGCTCGGTTCTGCTCCCTTATCTCTGTAGTAAGCTCGGTTCTGCTCTGTTATCTCTGTAGTAAGCTCGGTTCTGCTCTCTTATCTCTGTAGTAAGCTCGGTTCTGTTGCTCAGTTCTGTTCTCTTATCTCTGTAGTAAGCTCGGTTCTGCTCTCTTATCTCTGTAGTAAGCTCGGTTCTGCTCTCTTATCTCTGTAGTAAGCTCGGTTCTGCTCCCTTATCTCTGTAGTAAGCTCGGTTCTGCTCTCTTATCTCTGTAGTAAGCTCGGTTCTGCTCTCTTATCTCTGTAGTAAGCTCGGTTCTGCTCCTTTATCTCTGTAGTAAGCTCGGTTCTGCTCCCTTATCTATGTAGTAAGCTCGGTTCTGCTCTCTTATCTCTGTAGTAAGCTCGGTTCTGCTCTCTTATCTCTGTAGTAAGCTCGGTTCTGCTCTCTTATCTCTGTAGTAAGCTCAGTTCTGCTCTCTTATCTCTGTAGTAAGCTCGGTTCTGCTCTCTTATCTATGTAGTAAGCTCGGTTCTGCTCTCTTATCTCTGTAGTAAGCTCGGTTCTGCTCTCTTATCTCTGTAGTAAGCTCGGTTCTGCTCTCTTATCTCTGTAGTAAGCTCAGTTCTGCTCTCTTATCTCTGTAGTAAGCTCGGTTCTGTTCTCTTATCTCTGTAGTAAGCTCGGTTCTGCTCCCTTATCTCCGTAGTAAGCTCGGTTCTGCTCTCTTAT
This sequence comes from Allobates femoralis, assembly GCA_033576535.1. Lineage (NCBI taxonomy): Eukaryota > Metazoa > Chordata > Amphibia > Anura > Aromobatidae > Allobates > Allobates femoralis. The sequence goes on from JARQOC010000007.1 coordinate 149,507,343, forward strand.
CTCTGTAGTAAGCTTGGTTCTGTTCCCTTATCTCTGTAGTAAGCTTGGTTCTGCTCTCTTATCTCTGTAGTAAGCTCGGTTCTGTTCCCTTATCTCTGTAGTAAGCTCGGTTCTGTTCCCTTATCTCTGTAGAAAGCTCGGTTCTGTTCTCTTATCTACTATATGTATCAGCCTGTTTTTAAATCTTTTTACCTTTGCTGCTTTAATATAGCGGCCAGTGATAAACTGGCCAAAGGTGGGCCGCCGCCGCAACTCACGGGCCACTACCTTGTGATTGCCCCCCAGGCTGAAATGTGCCAGCCAACCACTGTTTATCTATAGGATAGATGATAAATGTATGATCACTGGAGGTTCCACTGTTGAGAACCCATCAATTATTCTTTGTTCCTCCTCACTGCAGTTATTATTGAAAGGTCACCGATGACTCCTGCTTTATTCCTGTATATGAGACTTATGGAGCTAGATGAGCACTATACTTGGCTACCTATGCAACTCCATAGACACTTAATGGATCACCAGTGGTCATACACATCTCTGCCATTTGGTTAGTGAGGAGGAATGGGAGATTGGGACCCCCATTCTAGTGATCAGGAGAATGGGTCCCACCATAGCAAAGGCTACACCAATAGTCTCCAGGGATCATGTCCCTTTATTCATCACTTCAAAATATAAAGGGAGGGGACAAGAGGCGCAATAGTGCCCTATCACTGGTGACACTAGTGTGTAAATGGTGATGCTGTGTGGCCGCTCACCTGGTCCAGTTGTGGTCCCCACAACTGGCTTAATCGCGTTTTAGGAATCAATGTTCCAAGCTGCTGCAGGACCTCCACCTACCACTGGATTGTGGTATGTTCCAAGAAGGGATGATGGGTGATGGTGTGTCACGGTCCGCGCTGCTTCTGGATTCAATAAAACTCACCAAAGAGCCAGCAATCTTTCATCCTCTTTATTCCTTATTCCTACGCGTTTCAGCGCCACACCCGGCGCCTTCCTCAGGGACATCATGTCCCTTTATTCATCACTTGACTACTGAAGCATCGGCCACATGATAATTGCTGTCAAAGGATTCAGAAGTCAAGTGTCTGAAACACAAGACCCCAGCACTTCCCATCCATCTGGAGACCACTGGAGAGGCCTGTGCCGAAGCCTTGTGGGTTAGAATGGATGAGTAGACATTACTTTGTGTTAGCATTCACCATCCCTTTCTTCCTTCCTCTATTATACCTTTATAATCTCTGTAGAATTCAATTTACACCTGTTCCCTTAGGTGGCTGTATCACAAATCTTTTTTTATGGTCCCTCCACCCCATAGGAGTCAATGTAAGTTGCAGTTGACTTGGATATAGTCCCTTGATCTGAGTTGTGAATCTTATATTGTAGGCGCTCCACCTTCTTGTTGGAAATCTCGCTCCATTCCTCCCGGATTCCAGAATCCACCCTCATCCCATGATAATCTGTTGGAGAAGTGTCACATTTGGATCTGTCACAAACACATGAAGACAAATCCCGAGGATTCCTGAGCGCTGACCTCACGCCAGGGCTGAGGTAACCACTTTCGCAATTTGTTTTTGACTCCATGTGTAAGATCTACAAACGTTTGTGAACTCATTTCAGAAGACGGATGACGGCTGTGAGTCAAGAATTCATGGCTCGGCCATCTCCACCTCTCGGGGGCTTCTATCCATGTAGCCAGGGTTGTTCGTTCTCCGAGGGGGAATCAGCTGGATGAATCCCAGATGTTTGATTTGCAGTGAGATGTATAGCTAACATCTTATGCTTCGCAGATGGGCTGAAGGCACTTAGCGGTGGCCATGTGGCAATAATTTCATCATTGGAGACTTTTCAGAGCAATAACTCCAAGCGCTGCAGATAAATGATGAGACTAATCAGCTAATAAATAATCAAGCTGCAAATCACTGCTGAGATTGATCGTCCTTGTCTGTATTTCAGTAGAACATATAAGATGCGTCATTGTCACTATCGCACTGTGTCATCGCTGCTCACATTGAGGCTGTTCCATCTGCTTTTTTCAGAAACATTGCCATTTGTGCATAGTCATGGCTGCATTGTAGATTGTTTCTATTTTTTATTTTTTTTATATTATACCGGCCTTTGCTGGATCTTGAGCTATGTCATCTTTATGTCACTCTGTAGAATGATTAATCTTGTACAGTCTAGATAGGTCCACCAGGATCTTCTCCAAGCCTAGATAGATCCACCAGGGTTTTCTCCAAGCCTAGATAGGTCCACCAGTATCTTCTGCAAGCCTAGATAGGTCCACGAGGATCTTCTCCAATCCTACATAGGACCACCAGGGTCTTGTCCAAGACTAGATAGGTCCACCAGGATCTTCTGAAGTCCTAGATAGGTCCACCAGGGTCTTCTCCAAGCCTAAATAGTTCCACCAAGATCTTCTCAAATCCTAGATAGGTCCACCAGGGTTTTTTCAAAGATTCCTCCATCAGGGTCTTCTCCACCAATATTTTGCTTGTATCAAGCCATTCGGTGGCTAATCTTTCTCTTCGCCTTGCTCCTTCTATTCTTCCAACCATTATGCCTTTCTCCAGTGATTGCTCTCTTAGTATGATGTGTAGACAAGTCATATTTTGGTGATCTTTGCTTCCAGTGACATGTCTGGCTTAATTTGTTCCAGTATTGATGTGTTTGTTTTCCTTGCCATCCATGGTATTGCTGATATCCTTCTCCAGTACCACATGTTATCTTTAGTGCCACCATTAGTATAAATTTAGGAGAAGGTGTCCCCAATGAGAAGTCACTGAACTAAGCTCTGCTACAAATAGCTATTCACAATTCAATGGTATCAGCATTACTTGAATTCATGCAAACATGCCTATGCCAAAAGAGGGAAATGTTGATGAAGCATATCACATCATGGCAAGGACTTTTTTCAAACCCGTCAGTACCAATCATGATGCAAAATATGGCGTCACAGAGCAAATCAATCCAGCCAGGCCAGCGGGAGGGTTTACAGAACCAGCCATGTCAGTGGAAGGGTCCACAGAACTGGCCAGGCTTGACAGAGGATCAGCAAAACCAGCCAGGCCAGCGGGAAGGTCCAGAGAACCAGCCAGGCCAGCAGTAGGGTCCACAGAACAAGCCAGGCTAGTGAGAAGGTCTACAAAACCAGCCAGGTCAGCAGAAGGGTCCACAGAACTAGCGAGGCCAGCAGAAGGGTTCACAGAACCAGCCAGGCTAGAGGGAGGGTTTACAGAACTAGTCAGGCTAGAGAGAGGGTCCGCAGAACTAGTTAGGCCAGTGAGAAGGTCTACAGAACCAGCCAGGCCAGCGGGAGAGTCCACATAACCAGCCAGGCTAGAGGGAGAGTCCACAGAGACATCCAGGCTAGAGGGGAGGGTCTACAGAACCAGCCAGGCTAGTGAGAAGGTCTACAAAACCAGCCAGGTCAGCAGAAGGGTCCACAGAACCAGCCAGGCCAGCAGAAGGGTTCACAGAACCAGCCAGGCCAGCAGAAGGGTCCACAGAACCAGCCTAGCTAGAAGGAGGGTCCACAGGACTAGCCAGGCCAGAGGGAGGGTCCACAGGACTAGCCAGGCCAGAGGGAGGATCCACAGAACTAGCCAGGCTAGAGGGAGGGTCCACAGAACTAGCCAGGCTAGAGGGAGGGTCCACAGAACTAACCAGGCCAGAGGGAGGATCCACAGAACTAGCCAGGCCAGAGGGAGGATCCACAGAACTAGCCAGGCCAGAGGGAGGATCCACAGAACTAGCCAGGCCAGAGGGAGGATCCACAGAACTAGCCAGGCCAGAGGGAGGATCCACAGAACTAGCCAGGCCAGAGGGAGGATCCACAGAACTAGCCAGGCCAGAGGGAGGATCCACAGAACTAGCCAGGTCAGAGGGAGGATCCACAGAACTAGCCAGGGCACAGCCTCAATAAAAGCCAACATTTGTTGTGAAAGAAGTGCGGTCATGAAATATTCTTATTTGTCATAATAAGGACAGAGCAGGTTCTTATCATCTGGGTAAATGGAGCTTGCACTCTCACCAAATATTTGGTTCTTGAACCTATAAAAAAATGTATTTCCAGTGCGTTGGTTGGAAAAAGTTATTTCTACGTTTTATTAGATGTATATTCCATGGTACACATAAGCTGAGGTATTAATAGACGACACAGCATAAGTAGCAGTCAACATAAAGTGGTTGTCACGCAATGACAACATATACAACACAGCAGGGGCGTATCTAGGGGGGGGCAGCCGGACCCTTTGCACCGGGCGCCACTCAGTGGGGGGCGCCGGTGCCATCATCATGTGCCCAGGCGTCCGGCGGTGGCACTGCAGCGCCACCGCCGGAACTAATCTCCTCCGACCTCGCCGCATATTGTGCAGGGCGGCCGCGGGGCTGTGCGTGCACAACCCTCTTGCTGCTGGTCCGCCCCCTGGCAGTCCCCCCCACCCCCAGGCACGTCGCGCTGCGGCTGTCGTCACCCGGTGCGCCGCACATGTCTGGGCTGGAGAGGAGAAGAACAACAGAGCCGAGGAGCTGCTGTGTGGCCGGCTGCCTCCTCCTGACTCCTGACTCAGACTGAGTCGTCCGGGTCCGGCCCGTCCTGGCTACGCCTACAAGGCAATCTACTCCTAATAAAGTAATGAGGTAATAAAATAACCTAAGCAGGGGGGGGGTGGCTGTCCTGGGCTGGCCTGGCTGAGGTGTATATATGTATACATCAGGCAGGCACACTATGAGGTGTATATATGTATACACCAGGCAGGCACACACACTATGAGGTGTATATACAGTATGATATATACACCTCATAGTGTGTGTGCCTGCCTGATGTATACATAAATACACCTCATAGAGTGTGTGCCTGCCTAGTGATGTATACATATATACACCTCAGGGTGCCTGCCTGATGTATACATATATATACCTGAGGTATATATATATGTATACATCAGGCAGGCACACTATGAGGTATAGTTATGTATACTTCATCAGGCAGGCACACACTATGAGGTGTATATGTATACACCAGGCAGGCCCACACTATGAGGTGTATACTGTGTATATGTTAGGGTACTTTCACATCAGCGTTTTTTGCCGATCGCGGCAGATGCGGTGAAAAACCCGCATCTGCCGCGATTAACGCATAACCGCTGCACTTGCAGCACAGTTGCGGCAAGCCCCATGCAATGTCTATGGGGCTTGTGGTAAGGGTGCGGCAGGTGCAGCAAGTGCGGTTTCGGGGGGGGGGCGCCAAAATAATTCCTTGCCCCGGGTGCCAGAAAACCTAGTTACACCTCTGCAACACAGGATAAAACCTAAACAGAGATCAACAAAATCTTTGGAAATCAAATTCAACTAGTATTTTTTTTTACTTTGCAAGGAATCGATTTGCAGTGAAACAAAGTCTCCAAATGCCTTGAAAAGAACTTTGTACCTAACCCCTTCCAAGCTCTTTTTAACAAACAGCCTTAGTAATGTCAAAGTGATTTCACCATAGAAGCGGATGGTTACGGGTGGCAGACAACAATCCATTTAATAACACAGGTCACAGACAGACCTTTAATGATACTATTTTTTTTTTTATTAAAAATGTTCCAAAAATTATCCCTCTTAATTATTTGTGATCAAGCAAACCATTCTGTAAAGGACACTGAGGCAAACTGACAGTGTCGCTGTCAGAGGTAACATCATCTAGCTGACGTGCAATGTATTCAAAAGCCCCTTCTACTTCTTACCTGCTAATACACTTTACAGAGGTAAATGAAGCCAGTTGTGGCCTTCGGATGGTTGGTGCCAGTGGTGCATCTGCCATTGCTACAGGCATTCTTAGCCACAATGTTTCTTTCTTTTACAATACCCTGTCCATTTTCCTTACCAGATTGTCTTTCACCATACGTTTTGTACAATGCCATAATTAACTTTTGACCATACTTTCAATTCCAAAAGAATATAGCAAGAAATGCTAGTTAGGTAGGTAGTTACACACATAGGTGTGAGGTGCACAGATGTCACATTGGACTAGCAAAACCAGAAATCGACAGTCTACATTTTGTAAACCTGTTTTTCATTTTTTTTCTAAAGAAGATGCAACCCCCTTCACAATACTGATGTGATAAGAAACGCTGGTGGATTCATGTCCAAAAAGCCAGCAACTGCAACAGAGCTCTGTATTGGCGTGACATGTACAGATGTCATATCTGTTAAAACAGGTGAGCAAGAGAAACAAAATGACCTTTGATGCAGACAAGTCAGTTATATGTTTGGGTCTTGGAGAATCCGTCTCTGATTGCAGATCTTTTTCTGTGTGCAATAAAAAGAAATAAATGAAATGTGTAAAGCAGCAAGACAGATACTAATAGCTTCACCCTATCACTGATTAATCACACTGAGGCTGCTGGCAGCTCTCCTATCTCTGGCCACCTAACAATTCGATCTGTATTATTCACACACTACTACTCTCATCTACTGCTGTGCTGTAGTTGTTCAACATATTACTATGTGGAGTATTCGCCCAATGTTTTCGGGCTTTCTCTTTCTAATTCTGTTGTTGAGCTGTGACCTCTGACGTCCTCTCACCCTGTAATGACTAATGCATTCCCTGCCTCAGCTTTTCTACTGGCTCTGAAGGTTACTTCTGTTGGCTACACTGTTCTATGTGGTGTAATAGCTGCAAGGCATGATAGGGAAGCCTCAGCAGTCACACCTGAAGCCATCTCAGGCTTCCTGTTAATGATTGGAAAGCACAAATTATTCAATTTCACTCGGCCCTCAAAATTTCATAACATTCGACTTGACTTAAATCAATTCACTGATCTCTAGTCATCAATGTAAATATCTTAAGAATCCACTGCCGGGATCCCCATTGTTCGCGAGAATGTAGATTGTATATCCTCAATGATACACCAGTCATTGTCCATAGGGGAACAAGATACAACTCTCAGCTATCTTTGTCCCATAGTCAATGGATGGAGCGGTGAATGCATGACAGATCTCAACATTGCAAGTCACAGTGATCAAACACTACTGGGACCCCCACTATTCCCAAGAGGGGGGCACTAAGTCATTAACTGACACTGCGGGCGCACACGTGGTCACAATAGAAGAGGAGGTAGAGGATGCGAGCACCTAAAACATCAGAAGCAGGAGGACAGTGTCTTCAATACCGATGCGCCAGAGATAGCGCTATGTGCAGGTGCTGGCTCTGACACCATTTTATTGAAGAGTTCCTGCAATATTTTAATATTCTACTGCGCATGCGTTGGCCATACCTATACCGGCGGCAGCAGAGGTGAGAAATTTACATAAAGGCCAACAAGGCCCACAGGGAAGGAATATTTATACACGACCCACATAGTAGCGCTCCGATGCTCAAGTCACTGCATCAATTAAGTCATTTCTGAACCTTTGATAATGGATATTTCTGCAATTAAGCATCCAATCTGTAAAGAGAAGGTATGATTTGATTCAGTATCCTGGCTCCAGTATGGCACTGCCTGTACGTTATATATGAAAATCCTGGTGGTTGGATCGCTTTAAGTCATATAGTGCCTGCACTCATGCAACCGATAGTTCCTCTAAGATAAGATAAGATAAGATAAACTTTATTGATCCCGGAGAAAATTACAGTATTACAGCAGCAGAACAAAGATCAAGAACATTACACACTTTAAAAAATAGGTCTATATGGACAGCAGATAAGGATACCGTTACACCTGCCGCCGCCGTAGATGTCAGTGGCGACTGGCGGAAGCGCGCATGTTTTTTGCGCCCCCGTCCCCCATTTACAAGGGGCGACACCTCCGGCGACGCTTTGGCGAGCTGACAGGTCGCATCGCCGCCGGGATGTCTCAAAATCCCTATGGCTCCCATCGCCTGTCAGGTCGCCGGCGGCCGGTTACATGGGGCGATGTGTGCACATCGCCCCAGATCGGCCACCTGGTTTCACATCACTGATGTGAAACCAGGCGACCTCTCGGAAGCGCCGACATCGCACCTTTACATTTTGCGACGTAGGGGCAATGTCGCCTCCGATAGGCCACGCCGCTACATCGCCTATGTAATTGGCCTATGTAATCGGCGGCGATGTCGCAAAGTGTAACGGGGCCTTAATATCTATCGATCTGTAACATGGATCCCTTCAATATCCCCCATCACCACCATCTCCAACCTGATATCATACATTGCCCGGGGTTCTGATTTTCTGCCACCTCTTGTACCAGCCTCGCCATCCCTTACTTCAGCGTCTACAGATAACAGCATTCATCTGCCTCATATAAGAATATTTGTTCTTGTTTGCATTTTCTGATTGCCATCACATGATGCTGGATTTACCTGATATAACCTATAGCCGCATACCTCCTGACCTCGGTTCCCCTATATTTGCCTTTGCTGTCTAGCAGTCTAGATGATATCCTACAAACATAGATTATTCTCCAGACAGAAAACAATTGGCGTGACCTGAAATCTGTATATAAACTATGGAAGAAACTTGTTCCAAAGAAAAGAGGAAAAAACACAAGACGCAAATCACCAAGGAAACGTCACCGACATTCCATGAATCTGCTTGATACAATGTATCTACAGTGTTTACAAATAACAGATACGCCATCCACAAGCTAACTACTGATGTCTGAGGGTCCGAAGGGCCCTATACCAAGAGGACCCAGGACTAGGCATGATATTGGATTGTTGGGGGAGGGGTAGTTGTACATTTTGGATCAGGGCCCCAAAGAATGATGATACGCCCAGTGAGTTGTAGGAATGTGATACATTTAGGAAAGGAGGGGAGGGGGAATAATACCTACTGAATTATCAGTTGTATAACACTTTATTTTAGCAATGCTTCATATGAAATTGAGGAGGCTCCTAAACCATTTACAGATGTCATACTGTCAGATGATTCAGTACAGATCTATTACAAATACTGTTATTAAAATAAATTATGAAGCGTGCTGAAACTAATGACATAATATATTGGATTCTGTTACTTTGTGTCACTTGTATTAAAAAAAATAGTAATCGATGTAAAAATATATCAACAGTAACTTAGCTATAATAATTCAATAGAAATATGATGTCTATTGTGCTTAAATCATCGGTTCAATAAAATGGAGATTTTTTTCCACAATCCAGCGCTATTTTCTTAATAGAGAACTCTATATCTATTACTTACCTTCAAGCAGCCATAAAATACAATAATAATAAAGCTCTAGCTGTCTCTAGCCACCACTAGGGGGAGCTTAGAAGCTTGCAGGAATCAATGGGAATATTATAAATGTGAATTTAGTGAGCTCCCTCTAATGATTACTATATAAGTCTGTATGCAGTGAGCTCCCCTTAGTGAAGGGTGCTGTATGTAGTGAGCTCCTTCTAGTGGTGGCTGTATAAATCTGTATGTACTGAGCTCCCTCTAGGAGGTGGCTGTATAAATCTGCATTTAGTGATCTCCTACGGGTGTCTGCATAAATCTGCATGCAGTGAGCTCCCCTTAGGGAAGGGTGCTGTATGTAGTGAGCTTCTTCTAGTGGTGGCTGTATAAATCTGTATGTAATGAGCTCCCCTTAGTGGAGGGTGTATAAATCTGTATGTAGTGAGCTCTCCTAGTGGTGACTGTATATGTCTGTATGTAGTGAGCTCCTCCTAGTGGTGGATTTATATACCTGTATGTAGTGAGCTCATCCTAGTGGTGGCAGTATAATTCTGTATGTAGGGAGCTCCTCCTAGTGGTGGATGTGCATACCTGTATGTAGTGAGCTCCTTCTAGTGATGACTGTATAAATCTGTATGTAGTGAGCTCCTCCTAGTGGTGCTGATAAATCTGTATGTAGTGAGCTTCTCCTAGTGGTGGCTGTATAAAACTGTATGCAGTGAGCTCCACGCACTATGTGGTTGGGCTGTATAAATCTGTATGTAGTGAGCTCCTCCTAGTGGTGTACTGTATTAATCTGTATAATGTAGTAGGAGCTCTCCTAGTGGCTAGGTAGTGGCTTGGCATGTGAGATCTTGCCCTGGGGGCAGTCTGCTTTTTCCTGCCTGAACCGAATTAAAGGACCGGGGGAGGGGGGTGTTTGCTATCATGACGAGCCGGGTGAAGAGCGGGATGGGGTGGGGAGGTAGTGGAGCAGGCCAGGTGAAGACCATGGGGGGGGTTTAGTGTTTTAGTGCGGTCTGCTTCACTCACCGGCCTCCACCACGCTGTCCCACTGACATTGCGGTAGCTGCGGCCTCAAACCACTGCCCGCGGCCGCCATCGTTGCATTGGGCGGCCCTAAACTGGGAAAAATACCACCCGCCTGGGGGGCGATGCCTCCCTGCCACCTGGGCCAGTCCGCCCCTGCCTATGGTGACTGTATAAATCTGTATGTAGTGAGCTTCTCCTGTGGTGGCTGTATAAATCTGTATGCAGTGTGCTCATATGTGCAAAAGAAGTGACCGGTTTTTCTTCAGGCATTTTCTGCTCCGATGATGCTCTATACTTATAATACAAGTCAATGGAAAGGTTCAAACAACGCTCGGCATCATTTTGAGTAATGATCCACTGGTTTCTTCATTGATGTATAGTTTAAAGAAAATAAATTGATTGGAAAATGACAATAAAAAATACCGCTAAAAAGCTGCAAAAGCAATAAAAAAAAAAAACACCGGCTTTGAAAACAGGAATCCTCCCACACAAAAAAGAGCAAGAAAAATGTCAGTGGATAAAATGTCTCGGTTCCCACGACTGGATTTTCTTAATCGGAGAAGAACGATCCAATTATGATAATCGGACTTTGATCCCTTTGGGATCGTTTTTCTCAAATGTGGTGAAGAATAAACAAACGTTTCTTCCACCTTCTTCATTGTCAGTCTGAATATCGGACAGTACTTGGATGTCATCTGAGCGCGGTCCAGTTTATTTTACAGATCCATAGACTTTAATGGCCGAGTGTGATACAATCCCTGGAGACAAATCGTACATGCCGCAAAATAAAATCGGCCGCATAGAGTAACATTGGTCCGAGTACGATCGATGATTTTGGGTCATATTCAGACCGAAAACACGTCCGTCTGCAGGAGCCCAGAGTCTTAAGAATTAGAAATACCAACTCAAAATATTACAATTAAAAAATTTTTTATTAAACAATATCGAAAATGTCCATAGACAAACATGTAAGATACAAAGACAAGTAGTAGAGAATAATGGAATCTTACAATACAGTAGACACGCCTCATAGAATTTCCCTTTTCTATGTTGATCCCTACATTGCAGTGGAGGTATTTACACCCTACTTTTCTGGTTCCCCCTTTCCTTGGAGGCTTTCTTTTAACTGACCATAAGTCAGCACTCTAAAGCGTGTCTGGTATCAATTTTTATGACATCAAGCTCTATGGTGACTTATCTCAAGGGTCAATCCAGAGAACACAATATTGTTCAGGGAGATCACGAGTGATTCCTAGATCAATTTGATGGACTCTCAGGGCCCCTGGGTACTCAGAACCGGGCTTTGATGCTTCTGGGGTGTCACAGGGGGTGAGACCCGGTTCTGTGACCCTGGGTATCAACTAAACATTTTGGGGGTTTTGGTTTTGGGGGATGGTTGTCGTAGCGCCACCCGTGATGTTCGGCAATTGATGGCCGACGCTGGGGATGATGGGATCGCAGCTAAGGTGATATTACTCCCCATGGGTGGAGCAGTTCCCGGGGCAACCGTTATGGTTTGCAGCGGTGGCAGGCCGCAGGATTCTTCAAGCTGAAGGAGACAGACAGGCCCTACTCAGGCATGTTCTCTGCGGCCGGCTTGGCTTATCAGTCGGCAGCTCCGCAGGCGAGGGAATGCACAGTCTCACACACAGTTGCTGAGTTCTATACCTGGTTTACTTAGCGTTCACTTTAGCATTGCCGCTGGATACTGTTCCTTGCCAAGTCTCAGTCCAGATGGTCCTCAAAGAACTGAAATAGCTCGGCCAAGACACTCACGGGTTGCTCTCCCAGCGCTGACTGTCCACCTTTCTCCTGCACGTGCCTCCGCACACAGAGCCCCAATCTAGCAGCCACGAGTCCTGTCGTGCGACTGGTACCAAGTCCCCTGACCCTAGTATGGCTACCTGCTCAGCGGGTGTGTCGGGAGTGGCCACAGCTTCTCTAGATCTCGTAGACTCCAGTTCTGTGGTTGGAGCATGTAGCCTCTTCGCCACCTTCAGGGCCGGTACCCTGGTTCCCAACCAGCCCTTCTGTTCAACTCCGGTCAGACTCAGATTTGGGTGCACGGGTGGATCGCTCTCTGCTCGTGACAGTAGGACTCTTTCTACCTCTCACTTGCTGTCTGTTGTTCTGCAACCCAGATGAGCTTAGCAATGCTCCAGTCCCCTCTGTCCTTGACCTCTCCACTCCACTCTCTCTTGTTCTTCTTACCAACTTCCCACCCCTCTCTTTTCTTCCCTGCATCACCTGACTGAAGCCCACCCTCTATCGGGTCTGCCCACCGTCCCTGGGACCGGGTGTGTTGTGTGCTTGGTAGGTGTCTCAATTTCCCTGAGAACAGGATACCACATTCGTGGAATGGGTGCAGTACCCCTTTTGGCGACCAGACCGCAGGGGCCACAAATTCATAGAAAGAGATTTAAAATTTCTCCACGATTTGATGCGTTTCTCCCCATCAAATGAATAGGGGATCATCAGAAGAAGGAGAACAAAGAGGATTTGCTACAAACAAGAGGTAAAAATATTAGACAGTCAGACCCATTGATAGCAAATAATTGATATATCATAGTGAGCAATTCTAGATAAGTTGAAAAAACATAAAAAACAGACAATGTGGAAAATGTATAATTTCTTAGAATTGGCAAAGGTGGGGTAAAGGATATGTACCTTATTATATCTCTATTTATATAGGGACTTTTTTACGAACATCAGATAGATCAAACCATTGGAGGAGAGCAATATCCAAAGATGGAAAGATATGAAAAAATATTGTAAGCCCCAAGCCCAGAGTCTCCAGAACTCTTCTTTCTATTGGAATAAGGCACCATTGATTCCCCACCATCAGCTTTTCACCATTTCACTATATGTTCTGTTGTTTTTTTCTGTAGACAGGAATCTTATTTCTCCTGTAAGATGTTGATGTTATGGAGACAACTATGGCAGCTTAGGAAATATCCTAAATTCACTATTTCACAACATATCATTTATAACGGGATGAGGCATCTCAAGGTTTCTCTAAAATAACATTTTCCCAGCTCTCTATATCTCTGACAGATCTGTGTGGTCCCCAGGGCTCTGTGCGTTTAACCTCTGATCTACGTTCTTACACTTGCAATAACTAGATATAGTACCTTGCAAAAGTATTCACCCCTTGGCAATGTCACAACCTAGAATTTCAGGGATTTTTTTTTAGCTACAACTGTGAACACGTGGTTTTCTGTTTATTGTGAAGCAAACAACATAGAACAAAATAACTGAAAACTTCAGTGTGCAAAACTATTCACCCCCCAAACATCAATACTTTGTGGAGCCTCCTTTTGTGGCAATTACAGCTGCAAGACGCTTTGGATAAGATTCTCTGAGCTTTCCACATCTTGTCACTGGGATTTTTTAGATGTTTCCTCTGGGGAGTAGCAATCTTCACATCTGACCACAGATTCTCAGTTGGATTAAGGTCAGGGCTGTGACTTGGCCGCTCCAGTACATTTACATGTTTCCCCTAACATTCGAGTGTTGCTTTAGCAGTAGCTTTTGGTCATTGTCTTGTTGGAATGTGAACTTCCGTCCCAGTCTCAAATCAATGACAGACTGTGTCAGGTTTTGCTCAAGAATATCCCTGTAATTCACACTATCCATTTTCCCCTTGACTTGGACCATTTTCCCTGTCCCTGCTCCTGAAAAACATCACTCCAGCATGACACCTGCCTCCACCATTTTTCACTTAGGGGATGGTGATGAGCCATGTTGTTTTGGTGCCAGACATTGCGTCTACCTTGGTGGCCAAAAAGTTGAATTTTGGTCTCATCTGACCACAGCACCTTCCTGCAAACATTTAGGAGTCTCTCACATGTCCTTTGACAAAATCAAAACAAGTCTTCCAATATTTGGCTATAAGTAAATGATTTTTTGGGTCGCTTTTCCATAAAGGTCAGCTCTATGGAGTGTATGGCTTATTGTGGTCGTATGGACAGAAACTCTAGTCTCTGCTTGGAAACTCTGCAGCTCCTTCATGGACACTTTTGGTCTCTGGTGCTTCTCTGATTAATGCCCTCCTTGCCTGAGCTGAGAGTTTTGTTGGGCCTTTCTTGGCAGGTTTGTTGCGATCCCATGATCTTTCCATTTGATGATAATGGGTTTGATGGTGCTCTGGGGACTCTTCTTGGTCTTCATGGTGTTGTTTGGAGATCCTCTTGGTCTTAACGTGTTGTTTGGAGATCTCCTTGGTCTTCATAGTATTGTTTGGAGATCTCTTTGGTCTTCACAGTGTTGTTTGGAGATCTCCTTGGTCTTCATAGTGTTGTTTGGAGATCTCCTTGGTCTTCACAGTGTTGTTTGGACATCTCCTTGGTCTTCACAGTGTTGTTTGGACATCTCCTTGGTCTTCATAATGTTGTTTGGAATCTCCTTGGTCTTCACAGTGTTTTTGGACATCTCTTGGTCTCACAGTGTTGTTGGACATCTCCTTGGTCTTCACGTGTTGTTTGGGCATCTCCTTGGTCTTCACATGTTGTTTGGAGATCCCTTGGTCTTCATAGTGTTGTTTGGAGATATCCCTAGTTTTCATGGTTTTGGTGACTTACTTCAGTGAGCATGTGACTTATGAAGGTAATTGCTAGCACCAGAAATTTTTAGGGGCTTCGTAGCAAAAGGGATGGTAGACATATAGTGGGGAAAATAAGTATTTGACCTTTTGCTGATTTGACACATTTTCCCCTATAAAGAATGGAGAAATCTGTAAATTTTCTCTTAGTACTCTCAACTGTGAGACAGAATAAAACAAAACAAACAGAAAATCACATTGTATTGATCACCTATGAACTGCAAGAATTCTGGCTCTCAGACATGTATATGCAAGGCGAAACGGTCATATTGCATTTGTTGGCAACTACAGGTCCTGTATATGCCCTTAAACCAATTTAATTGTGACAACTATGGAATAAAGCTTAAAAGAAAAGGAACCTATGTGAGTGCCGATCTCATTTTCATAGATATTAGATGTGATTTCTGTATTTGAGATTCTCCACATGTAAAATGTGAAGATTGTATTTTCCTATATATGATAATAGGGGATGAGAGCATATTCCGACTCCTAAGAAGTTTGGCAGGACCCACAGCTCACATCAATCTTCTAAGTCTTAGTCACACAGGGTTATGACTTGGTAACAATGTATGTAATGTGCAAAGTGAATGAATAAGAAGTGAAGTGGACGCCTTTAGTGTTCTCCTACATTCCTCCATCAGCGCTAATATCCTGTGCAGATGTCATGGGTGAGGATGAGCGAGAAGAACATAATGTGGACAGCAGAGGAGATGATTGACCCTGAGCTCCGGCTTATGGTATCATGGACTGAGATACCTGACCGGATCATGTGCCCAATGTATGTGTCCAGGAAGGTTACCTTCAATGTGATAAAAAGTCATTGAAATACATTGACCTGACCCATACCTGCCCTAATCTTTGTATAACAGCCTGGGAGGATATCTTGATACACTTGTTACATCTAACATTTTTGGGGCTCTTATTAGTCTTCTACTTGTTCTTGACTCATTGTGACTCGGATCTTGGGCGTTTCTGGCTTCGTGACTCACAATGACTGGTGGGTTAGTGCAGAAGTGAAGGATAATGAGTTTCTTCCTTACTCTCTTCTCATTATAAGAGTTTAATGCAGAAGGACTAGAAAAGACAGAAAGTGCAAATAGGGCCTTAACAGTGCACAAAATAGGCAAAACAAAGTGGAAGTGCGCTCACCTGGTGTGGTTGTGAGAGGGACAACTTCTGTAAAAGCATCAAAAATCGGCTGCTGTGGTTCCACATTGAAGGAGATCAAAGAATTGGAGATAATGGAAGTAGGACGCGCTGCCGATAGTTAAAAGAAGCTTAACGTATTGGATTAATGGGCATGTAGTTTATTGGAAGTCAGTGCTTTCAAAACCCACCAGTTTCTTCATCAGGACAAACTATCATCAATGGTGGGTTTGCCATAATGAAGAAACTGGTTTAGAAATGCGTTGATGTCCAATAAATCCGACACGTTGATTCTTTTAACTACTCGCAAAGCATCCAACTTCCATTATCTCCATTTCTTGATCATTAAAAGAGTTAAACACTCATAGGGACAGAGGGGTTAAGGATGAATTGTTTTCTGGACTTGCCATTATCCATTCATCCTTCTCAATAGAAGTGCTGTAATGAAGAAGAATGGTGCTGATGGCCAAGCAAATGTATTCAAGTCTAAAGGCCGCTTCACACGCTAGGACATTGTTAACGATATCCTTAGAACGATCATGTGAAAGTAATCATTCCGACATCGTTAGTGCGTTGTCACACACAAGGATATCGTTAACGATATCCCATTCAGCAACGCACCAGTTAAATAAGAGAACAAGGACTGAACGATCTTTTAAAGCGGCAGGAATAGGAGATTTTTGAATGAGATCGTACTAAATGCTGTCACACTGAACGATGTAGCTTCTTCAAGCAGCGTGACAAGGGTGCAATCTGAATGTCCACCCTATTCTATTCATGTAAAATGATGAATTCTGGTTAGTTTGTGTGAAGTTTATCCCTGACCCACTCCTTCAGCCACTGGACTGGCGCTGTGAGAACCGCACCCTGCCTGATGGCATCCCAGGCTCTTCTGGTGATTAACCCACCTGGCACAATGTTATTGTTATAGCGTGACACTCATATGACATTTACCAGTTCAGGTAATCAATAGAAGAGTAATGAATGCTGTTAGTTAAGATGTGTTCTCACGTATCCTGTCCAGCGGCAACAGATTACTGTCATGGCCGATGAGTGAGTCCTGTAAATCAATTTGCACCACCTTAATGAATAGCCTTTTTAAGAATTTAGTCATGATACCCCAGTTCAATGATAAGGGTGTGCCGAGCCATCAGTCCGGGAGTGACAGCTCAGTCGCCCAACCTGGAGCAGGAGCATGCTGAGCTGTCCGTGTGTTGAGTGACATCTCAGTCATCCAGTCCTAAACTGGGAGGTGCTGGGTTTCTGCAGGTTTTCACCTGTTATTGCCCAGCTACTTAGCTGAGCAGTTTATGCCAAAACACTGCCAGTCTTAGTATTGTGCTCAGTGGTACTTGTTGGCTTGCTGTCTGCGCTTTGTGTTCTGACTGTCATCTGACCATCCTTTTGCCTATACCTTTTGCTCTTAGCTGCTACTCTCCAGGTATTCTGCCGGTTTGTCTTTCTCCTTTATCTTTGATGTGTTATCCTGATAGGTGAATCCAAAACAATCAACTTGTGACCTCTGTCTCTCAACTTGTCTGGGCCAAGCTTTAATGGCTTTAAAATGCATTGAATAAAAAACAAGTCTTATCTCCATGAATGTGTCCTTGATCTTCGCAAAAAGAAGATGCTTATAATGGCTTTAAAACATGTTTAATATAACACTTATTTCTACTGGTTTTTGTCACGTATAGACTGTCTTTGCAGTCCTGGAGTTCTGCTGCTGTTTAAACCAGAGATTTTTTTTGCTTTGGTTAATATTGAAGCTGCAGTTGCTGAATGTGTGGTGGGTGACTCTGCAGTTGAGGACTGAGTCATAGCTCTGGTGGAGGTGGAGGGGTGTGTATGAGCTTTCCGCTCTCCCACCGCCTCAGCCTTAAGTAGTTCTGCTTCCCTCCACCAGAGGTTGCAGATTGAATTCATTTCTCATCTAGGACCCGTGCTGTGCAGACGTGCTGTTGGAGCAGCTGCTATCCCCTTCATTTAGAGAGGAGTACTTTTCTGGTCTGTAGGTCGAGGGTGGGGGCTCTTAGCTGAGGGCCGGTTGAGGATTTGAGGGATAGGGTGGTGGCCCGAACCTCCTCACCTTCAGAGGTACCCAGGGGCGGAACTACACTGGTGCAGCCGGTGCAGCCGCACCAGGGCCCCGACCGGTTAGGGGGCCCCTTCAAGCCTGGAGGGGGCCCCCAGCCGACCCCCACAAGCCGCCGTCACTAGGCGGGAGAGCGCGGCAGGACCAGGCGGGAGAGCGCGGCTCACCCAGAAGCAGCGGTAAGAGAGCATCATAAGAGAGCATCAGCACCCGCACCCACCACCACCACGACCCCCCCCCCCCCCCCGGTCCACACCTGCACCAGGGCCCCCGGGGGTGACGGTCCGCCAGTGGAGGTACCATTGGGAACAGGTCTTTTCAGGGACCCCAAGTCTAGGGCCAGACTAGCCTCCCTGCCGCCCTTGCCTGTTATCCCTTCCTGCTCCATTCCCCTCATCTGCTCCACGCTGACAGCTTGTCTTTGATCCTCCACACTAGTGGAGATAAGTGGTTTTTATTCAATGGGTTTCAAAGTCTTTACAAACTTCTTCTTCAGGGTGTAAGTAGTTTTCATTCAATGCATTTCATAGACATTACAAGCTTCTTGTTCAGGAAGAAATAGCTTAAAATGGCTTTGAAACACATTAAATGAAAACCACTTTCTCCTCTGATGTGTCCTGGATCTAACACCAGGAGACAAGTGGTTTTTATTCAATGTGTTTCAAAGCCATTACAAGTTCCTTCTTCTTCTCCACTGGTGTGTTCTAGATCTTCCTTAAGAAAGTCTTCAGCAGCAGCACGGAGAGGACACGTCTTCTGTCCTTTTTCTGCATATTAGATCTACCCTCTTGTCATAGATTCCATACGTCTCCAGAATAGTCAGGACGAGTGGGGGGATTAAAGTGTAAACATATAACCCCTTATGTACCCAAGGTTGGAGGTTTTGGATGCTTATAATTAATTGCAAGCATCAAGAACAGGAGGATGCATAAAGCCGAGGAATGTATGCGGCATCAATAATCCAGATCTATAGAATTCAATCTCACGATGACCTAAACCCGATCCACATCAGTTGTTCCCTCTCATAACAGCTTTCATGAAATGTCACCGAGAACATTATGTTCCAGCCCTAGAAATAGACCCCGAGCAACTGGCGATGGGAGAATATTGAGTCCTGGTGTGCGGCGGATCACATGGCTGACGTCCAGCCATAAATATGAAATATACACTATTTGCAGCCGCGTTTCATGTCTGTGCTCCTGGATCATGTCCTGCCCAAAGGATTTAAGCCTCTTCTAATCCTCGACTCTTGTATCTATGCATCGCTATGAAAACAGGTCCCAGCGACTTTCCATAATGCTGCGGCTGGAGATGTGTTGATATGGAAAATGTCCGAGCGATGACAGTCAGGAATGAGGGAAAAGTGGAGCGACTGTCAGCGGCTGCAGGAGACAAAGGCATAAAACTGTCAGGACAGGTGAAACCTTTGTATTTCGAGGAAAAATGGAAGACGGATATTGGGAAAATTCTGCAGCAATTACCTGTCCCTTATTCTCATGGAGGAGCAGGGAAAAATATACATAAAACATCTGCAAAGATAATGTTATTACAGTTCTTTTGCTTTTAATGTCATTTCTCAGTCCAAATCATCATAATTTTATTTTAAACTAGCTGTAGAGCTCGGCTTAGCCTGGGCATAATGCTCATATATGGTCGTAATGCTCATATATGGTCGTAATGCTCATATATGGTAATATCACCCATATGTCACCCACATATGGCGGTATGTGTGTGTATGTATCATAGTACCGCACTCTCCCAGTAGCCCTGCCCCTTCATAGCTCCACACATACACATAGCCCCACCCCTATGTGTAGCCCCACCCTTTTATACCTCCACCCCTTGACATAGTCCCGCGAGTGGGGATTTGTAGAGATGCCGGATGCGAAGTGGGCCTCCCTTTCTTCCATTTCTGAACTCATTTCTGTAATTCTTGCCTCCCTTTCTTCCAGTTTTTCCATTTCTATAAGTCTTGCTCTTTGAGGCGTAAGGGCCCTTTCACATCTGCGTTTATTTGAAATCGCGGCAGATGCGGCTCGGTTGCGGTAATCCCCATAGAAAGTATAGGGGGACTTGCGGCAGGTGCGGCAAGGGCAGTTTTGCACTTGCGGCAGGTGCGGCCGCGGTTTGTGGCCGCACCTGCCGCAAGTGCAAAACCGCACTTGCCGCACCTGCCGCAAGTCCCCCTATACTTTCTATGGGGATTACCACAACCGAGCCGCAAGTGCAGCGGTTATGCGGCAATCGCGGCAGATGCGGTTTTTTCACCGCATCTGCCACGATTTCAAATAAACGCAGATGTGAAAGGGCCCTAATACAGCTTTTCTCTTAGCGTGTGACGACAATCATCCAGTCACATTCTTTCTCTTATGAGTCATAAGATCAGAATGATCTGGCAGTGACATGACACAAAATTTTATAAGATAACATTCTACATTGTATTGTGACATCACAATGGGGGCGTGGCTATGTATAGTGGGCGTAGTTATGTGGAGGGGGTGTGATTAGATGGAGGGCGTGGCTATTGGAGTGGGCTGGGTTATGGGGTGGGCGTGACCAGGTGTAGTGGGCATGGCTATGTGGAGTGGGTGTGGCTACGGGGACAAGGCATGGCTGTGTGGAGTGGGCTGGACTATGAGATGAGTGTGACCGTGTGGCGTGGGCGGGGCCATGTGGAGTGGGCGGGGCTTGCCATATACACACGTACATATACTCAGCTTTATATATTTTAGTTTTTTTTGTCAACACTTTTGTGTGTTGAAGAATATAGCCCCTACTAATTATAATGCCTAACGAGTGAGTATTAAAATGTTTTTCTCCACTTTCACAGGATGCTTTTAGGAGACAAAAGGAGTGTGAGATTAGTGATAATATGCTGCAGGGACATGTTTTGATAGCTTAGGAGGTGTTTTGGAGTTGACAGGATCCCTTTAAAAGGCTTGTCCTGTACTCACCTCCTGCACTGCCTCTGAACCTGAGATGTCAGAAACCCCAACTTAGGGCTCACATGACATTGTGACATCACTCGAGCCCCGCAGCCAATCACTCCTGACTTCCTCCCCATGTTCAGTCACAGTGTCCATTCCTGTTGATAGCTTTGAAGGCGAAGAGAAGGAAGCCAGCGGTGATTGGACGCGGGCTAGAGTGATGTCACAGTGTCACATGAGCCCCGAGCCCGGGTTTCCAACAATGGCAGTATGGGAGGGGAGTAAAACGTTTACAATTTATACTGGTGAAGCCTAGTGGATTCAGTCCTAGTAGTGGAGAACCCTTTAATCATAACCACAATACATTACAAAATACTTGGAGGGGGAGGAGGTGAGCTGTAACATCACATATATAATGTCATACAGAACCTCAATCACCTTACACTAAAATATAACATTTTGCCCAGTGCCCATTAATGGAAATATGCAGTACGGTGACCATCATGTGTATCATCGGAGGAGGGCCGCAGTTCTCCATAGTCAGCCAAACCACAAGAAAGGGAAACCACAGAAGGGGAAACAAAGTTTTCAACTATTACTTCTTCATTTCATTCCATTTAGGAAGCATTAAGACAATTTACAAACATGAAAATGGAAAAAGAGACATTGTTACTGCCCACGATGAGCATAGTCACATGCAGGAGGGCTACTGTACACATGAGCAGAAATGCACCATGTAGACACTGATCCAGCAGGGGATGTGGGGAATCATATTTGGATCCTAAATGCTGATCTGGATGTTACTGGAGTGGGTGATGATTCACATAATGTGCATTATATCGAGGCAAATAGGAAACTTCATGAAAAGTAGAAATCATGTAGCGATTTCTTAAAGGATGCAAAAAATACTGGTCGGAATAGAGCAGGCTTTACTTGGGATATGCTACAAGTGAGTGAGTGACACATTCAGTATCTTCCATAGACTTCCAAGACAAACCAACTCCCTACTATGCAGAAGGGAATGGACATCCCCATTCTCCAGATCGGGGATGATCATACACAAACTCCTCATCAATGGAAATGCAACACCATGAAGAAAAAGCAGTGATGTTCTGAAAATAACAGTTATGGCCACTTTACACGTGGCAACAGAAAGATAGAAAACAGCAGGTGTCGGAGACAATTGTACCTTTTACCTTCAAAACACCTTGCAGATACCTGAATTACACGCAGCCACTTCAAGGTGTTTTGAAGGTAAAAGGTACAATTGTCTCCGACACCTGCTGTTTTCTATCTTCCTGTTGCCGCGTGTAAAGTGGCCATTAATGGTATTAAAATGATGAATAGATTTAAACAAAATTTTTAAAATATCTTGATTTATCTGGAGTATGAGCCACGTACAGAAATCCCAGCACTTATGGCCTCGGCTGCTATCAATAAGGTTATAAAAGGGGTTGTCCACTACTCAGACAGAAACCTCTCCAACAAAAAACTAGCACCTATCCTGACCTCCAGTGCCTGTGACATTCCAGCGGTATTGGCATTGCCTCTCCTGGGGATTGCATGACATTGTGATCCCAGGGACCAATCAGTGCTATCTTCACTCTCCCATCTTGTGGAATGGAAGAATGAGGAGCTGCTGCAGTTAAGGCTGGTTTCACATTGCGATTTTGGAGCATCTGAGGCTGTCCGTAAAATGTACATGCTCAGTACACTACAACAGCTCCTAACCATCTAATTTCACTGGATTCACTGGATTCAAATCCAGAAAAATTTGCATTTTTTGAAAAATCAAAAATCTTTGGAAAACGTAGCAAATTCCATTTATAACTGAAGTCACTCATCTCTAATATCCACTAAATGATAGGAGAAGGAGTTCAGGATATTTCAGGCTCCGATACTTAACAGGAAAGGAAAGTGTATCCAGTTTTTCAATACATTACGCACTTTGGGGTGACAACACCCCTTCATCAGGACTTCATTACTCCGCTGACGTCACGCACCGATCCATTGGGACACAATCTACAGTGAGTCGCCCTGTGGTTATCTGCCCCTCATCAAAATAATTGATCCTTTTTTCCAAGTGACTGATGATGATCTGCAGAAGTTTAGGGGACCTGCCCGGCGGGAGGGGGGGTGTCTGATCCCTACAACATTGTGATCCGCAGTAATGTTTATACTCCTGTCCTGTTGCCTCGATACTGATATAAAATACATGAGAGAACCTCCGTGCGATGTTCGCAGAGCCGAAGCCACGGCAATTTATGGCATAATTTACAACATGTGTGGTGATGTCACGATAATGAAGCATGCCCTTAAAGTGATCCGTGTCAAACCGGGAACCAATTTTTATTTTTTTTTGAGCATTTTAGTCACTTCTGGGTCCATTTGTTTAAAAAGTAACAGAGTAGAAGAAGTACAGCTCTGCGGAGAATCATTCAATTCCCCGACCTTCCCTCGGTCGTAATTCCTGCCCGTGTCGATTACGCACTTGACCCCGTAACCTTTCGTGCTTCCATTGATAGTAAACATTACATCTCGCCTGTAGGTGATTTCATTTACCGCTCTGGATTTAATATCAGTCAGACCCTGGGATTGATGTAAAGTGCAGGCGGCAACATTGTAACCATGGGATAGTTTCCATCCTGTCGGGGCTGCGGAGGATCTACAGAAGTGTACACCGCTCACCGCAATCCCCTGTACCCGACTCCTAATGTAGCAGCTGAGCAATCTCTTCCATGACTACACCAGATCGGAACTGCATCTGTTTAGTGAATCAGAAGTGGTACAAAGTCGGGAGCCGTCTGCAAAATGAAATGTTTAAAGCTTATGTTCACCCCCCTCAGTACCCCGGCGTCAAAAACTAAAATAATGCTGAATTTCAAAATAAATGTCCAAGCCTTTGTTCTATCAGAGTCAAGCAGCAGTAGACGTGTCTGATGGCCGCTTGTCTTCTTCAGACCTCTACCAGCTTTGCAGATCTACTGTATTTCTGCATATTTCCATGTATGACAGATTGTGTCCAACAACTTGTTCATTAAACTGATACTACGTACTGATGACTGAGCACTACCATGTTCAGGTGCATGAAACAAGCAGGGTGGACGCTTGGACCGTCTCAACTCGAGTACCGAATATAATAGAAGTCAATGCGGAAATCGAGAACTTCTGTAAAAATGCTCATGTTCCCCATTAACTTCCATTACATTTGGTACATAAGTCGCATCCAACGGAGCATCTGACTGTTCGCTTTGTGTACCGAGCACCCGAGCATGGCAGTGCCCGCTCACCCCCTAGTACTTAGTCCTAGTGCAGTGTTGCAGGGTAAAGCACTTTAGATTGTGATGTTTGTAAATACTGTACATTGTTATACTTTTGTACTGGTCATGAGTTAGGCTAGGGTCACATCAGGAAGGCAAATTGCGGTTACCGCATCCAAATCATGTGGTAACCGGATTGCTCAGGATGTGTAATCTGGAGCAATCCGGTTACCGTATGCTTGGTTCATCCCTGCTGCCACGGGGATGAACAAAAGGTTAATGTTAATATTATATGTGGCAACATGTCTCCAGGGAGTGTCCACCCTCCCTAGAGACATGGTGGCCACATAGAGCAGCAAGTGAGGGGTTAAATCCCTTTATTACAGTATTGCCGGCTTTTGTCGGTTTTTCCAGTTTTATCAAGGACAGCCGGCAGCTCCTCGTGGAAAGGAGGAGATACAGTACGTAATGTGCGTACTGTACATGCTGCTACAGTGCCTACAAGTAGTATTCAACCCCCGCAGATTTAGGTGGTTTGATAAGATGCAAATAAGTTAGAGCCTTCAAACTGCAAACGAGAGTAGGATTTATTAACAGAAGCATAAATCTTACAAACCAAAAAGTTATGTTGCTCAGTTGAATTTTAATAAATTTTAAACATAAAAGTGTGGGTCAATTATTATTCAACCCTGGGTTTAATATTTTGTGTAATAACCCTTGTTTGCAATTACAGCTAATAATCGTCTTTTATAAGACCTGATCAGGCCGGCACAGGTCTCTGGAGTTATCTTGGCCCACTTCTCCATGCAGATCTTCTCCAAGTTATCTAGGTTCTTTGGGTGTCTCATGTGGACTTTAATCTTAAGCTCCTTCCACAAGTTTTCAATTGGTTAAGGTCAGGAGACTGACTAGGCCACTCCATCACCTTGATTTTTTCCCTCTTGAACCAGGCCTTGGTTTTCTTGGCTGTGTGCTTTGGGTCGTTGTCTTGTTGGAAGATGAAATTACGACCCATCTTAAGATCCTTGATGGAGGAGTGGAGGTTCTTGGCCAAAATCTCCAGGTAGGCCGTGCTATCCATCTTCCCATGGATGCGGACCAGATAGCCAGGCCCCTTGGCTGAGAAACAGCCCCACAGCATGATGCTGCCACCACCATGCTTGACTGTAGGGATGGTATTCTTGGGGTCGTATGCAGTGCCATCCAGTCTCCAAATGTCACGTGTGTGGTTGGCACCAAAGATCTCGATCTTGGTCTCATCAGACCATAGAACCTTGAACCAGTCTGTCTCAGAGTCCTCCAAGTGATCATGAGCAAACTGTATACGAGCCTTGACATGACGCTTTGAAAGTAAAGGTACCTTACGAGCTCGTCTGGAACGGAGACCATTGTGGTGGAGTACGTTACTTATGGTATTGACTGAAACCAATGTCCCCACTGCCATGAGATCTTCCCGGAGCTCCTTCCTTGTTGTCCTTGGGTTAGCCTTGACTCTTCGGACAAGCCTGGCCTCGGCACGGGAGGAAACTTTCAAAGGCTGTCCAGGCCGTGGAAAGCTAACAGTAGTTCCATAAGCCTTCCACTTCCGGATGATGCTCCCAACAGTGGAGACAGGTAGGCCCAACTCCTTGGAAAGGGTTTTGTACCCCTTGCCAGCCTTGTGACCCTCCATGATCTTGTCTCTGATGGCCTTGGAATGCTCCTTTGTCTTTCCCATGTTGACCATGTATGAGTGCTGTTCACAAGTTTGGGGAGGGTCTTAAATAGTCAGAAAAGAAATAATTAATCCACACATGTGAAGCTCATTGTTCTTTGTGCCTGAACTACTTCTTAATACTTTAGGGGACCAAACAGAATGCTGGTGGTTTGAGGGGTTGAATAATAAATGACCCTCTAAATTAACTTTTAACGCTTAAAAAAAAAAAAAAAAATCTTTTTTGGCTGCAGTGCATTTCCCACTTCCAGGCTGATCTACAGTCCAAATGTCACAATGCCAAGTTAATTCCGCATGTGTCAACCAGCTAAATCTGCAGGGGGTTGAATACTACTTGTAGGCACTGTATCTATGGTGCTGAAAGCTTTAACATTAGTTCTATAGGCAGCGCTCCACCATAGAACTAATGTTAAAGCTTTCAGGGCCATGGATAGCAGCATGTACAGTACGCACATTACGTACTGTATCTCCTCCTTACAGCGAGGAGCCACCGGCTGTCATTGATAAAACTGGAAAAGCCGACAAAAGCCGGCAATACTATAATAAAGAGATTTAACTCCTCACATGCCGCTCTATGTGGCCAACATGTCTCTAGGGAGGGTGAACACTCCCTGGAGACATGTTGCCCACATATAATATTAACATTAACCCTTTGTTCATCCCTGCAGCAGCAGGAATAAATAAAGCATCCGGCAACCGGATTGCACATTATGAGCAAACCAGTTACCGGATCCAGGTTTAGGGACACATTTTGAAGCCAAAATGTGTCTGAAGGCACATGCGATTACCGCATCCGGATCTGGATGCGGTAATCACAATATGCCTTCCAAATGTGACCCTAGCCTATGTGGATTACCTCTACACATAAGCTGTAATGACTAATATATACACAAATTTGTTATATGTATTTGATCTATTTATTCCTTTTTCCTGGAGTTTTCTGTGTATATGTAGATGCTGCTGTGTAATCTCTGTTCTCCGTATATGACCCCATCATTACTTCTTAATGACAGATTTGTAGGTAGGAAAACAAGGCACAAGTAATCTTTCCATTTTTCACGTAGAATCTGGTGAACTACTCACAGCGAAATGTTACTGAAATGCTAAAAATATCATATTAACGGGAAACTGAGCATCTTTTTAGGAAGCCGCTGTCAACAGGGGAGATGGGCAAAGCTAATGGTGGAGTAACCCAGCACACAGCCCAGGCCAGATGATTGCTATTACTGGCACGGAGCGCGGCGCTCACTGTGGCACCGTGGTGTAACTGGCATCGTCTCCGATTTCTGTATCAACTAAATCATTTTTGCAGGCCAAGTAAATGCTGGATCAGGCACAATGCGCCAGTTTGACATCGTTTGCTACTTTGCTACTAAGTTTTCCTCGCTCTGTCACTGCTGTTCACGTTTTATAGAACAGAAAACCACATATATATTTTAGTAATTTCCTCTGAATTAATTTCAGAGAATAATAATATGAGTTCTATATATAAAGAAATTAAATTAAAAGAGTTTTCCTGGAGTTAAAATTTGGAAAACTTGGTGTTCTATAGAAATAAAGTTGAATAATATTTGTTTTATGTAGTTTTGTTCTTGCATTCATGGTGGCTATTCTTCTTATTCACCCTACAGTCCCCATCTATATTCCCACAGTGCATTGCTCCATCCTTACCCTTGCCTTACTCCATTGCTCCATCCTTACCCTTGCCTTACTCCATTGCTCCATCCTTACCCTTGCCTTACTCCATTGCTCCATCCTTACCCTTGCCTTACTCCATTGCTCCATCCTTACCCTTGCCTTACTCCATTGCTCCATCCTTACCCTTGCCTTACTCCATTGCTCCATCCTTACCCTTGCCTTACTCCATTGCTCCATCCTTACCCTTGCCTTTCTCCATTGCTCCATCCTTACCCTTGCCTTACTCCATTGCTCCATCCTTACCCTTGCCTAGAGCTCACCCGTTCAGCAAAGTGTACAGTAAAACCCAACAAGAGTTGAGATTCTGAGATTCCAGATTCAACTAATATTTAAAAAACAAATTAATTTTGCAGCGAAACCTACTTCAGTTGGCTAGAAAAGATGTGTAACACTCTGAGGTCTCCTAGGACTGTTTCCATCCCCTCTGTGAAGGAAATATGTGTACTGAAGCAGACATGTATGACAACAATTGTAAAGTAACATTGGTTTAAGACTGCCATCCCTGTAACTGTCTCTACCCTAGGGGCATAACCTGTAAGTATTTTGATTATAGAAACTCAGAACCAAGGGGGCTTTGCATGAGAATATAGAGGGTGTCATTTGTGACACCTCCGCCTGGTGAGCCTGAGCTTCAAATCCTTGTGGCCAGGCTTGACATTTTCTAGTCAGTATGGGAAGGGGGTGTTTGGCAGACACAGGGCATTTAACATGCAAGGTACTCACCCCTAAATAAACCCACGGTCCAGTCACAGACCTGATATTGAAATATTAAAATCTAAGCCTCCTGGAAACATGAGCTCAAGACCAGGCGTATAAAAGATGGATTACACAATAGAAAGTTGTGCACATGTGGGGGTCGGCCTATGCGGATGTATTCCATATTTCATTTCTCCTTCTGTGGCGCCCCTGCGGTTCGGTCGCCACAGTGGTACTGCATCTATCCAATAGGTGTAGTATCATGCTTGCAGATAAGATGGGAAATCCCTGCTGAGACAAACCAACACACACCCAACACCAATCCAAACTCCAGGCCTGGGAGATGCTGGGCAGCAAAGGCTCGCTGATGGAGTATTCCCCATCTGCTGGCTGGAGGGAGAAGTAGGTCCAGGGGGACCTGATGACCCTAATCTACAGCCCAATTCTCTCTGGAGTCTGCAGGACCAGCTGAGAAACCAGAGGTCACTGAACGTCACGTGCAGTGGCCATCACCATGGACTCTCCCAGGCGAAGGGACTACAGGTGGTCAAGAGGACTTGCAAGGCAGTCGCTTAGAAGGACCCGCAGTCACCTGCTTTGGGACTTGTAACCAAGAAGACACAAGGAAGGAAATGAGTAGCAAAGTGTCATACAGAAAAGGGCAGCATTGAAAGGCTTATACTCCGTGACTCAGCAGAGTGGACCTGGACTACTTGTGAGCTGGCCGAGCTGCAACCTTGGAGAATACAGTACCCCAGCTGGGTTGTCTCTGCACTAAGTTGCAAGTACTGTGTCTGTCTACTCCTTCCTGAGCCTCCCTTCATCAACAACTACAACCGTCATCATCCATATCAACCACTTACTATACCCCAGGGACCCACTCCGTCTGAGGGGAGTGCGCTATCAAGCTGCCACAACACCTATTCCCTGGGGATCACTACAAGCAGCACTGATTCAATCTGACCAGAAGCCTCAGATGGCATCATGATAAACTTTATTTCCCTTTTAAACTCTCCCCCTTAACATGCTCAGTTAGGGCCATGGCTTCTGGGGTCGCCACCGTGACTTCCATCAGAATGATTACCCCGGATTGTCCGAGTACCCTTGCTCTTGTGGCCGATCCTCTTCCCTCAAAGAAACAAAAGATAACTTTAGATTGGAACATTTTTGTATTTCTGTTATTTCTTTTTTTTTCAAAATTCTTTTTATTAAAGGTATAAAGAACAAAGCAAGGTATGAACAGGTATAGCTTAATACATCGGTACAGGCAAGAATTGAAATATAGTATAATACATTAGGCGTCAGTGGAAGTTGTAACAAAGACTTCACAAGGTCGCAATGAGGCTACCAGGCTCGAGGTTCAGGATAAGAGAAAGAAGAATTGCCTTGTATTCTTGACATTGGAGCCACTGGTTAAATCTTCAAAAGAGTGTGTAAAACACCTTGATAATATAGTTATGCCTGAACGTTCGTCTAAAGAAAAAAAAAACATTAACCTGAAAATTAAGTCCATTGGGATAATAAGAAAGGTTGTAAAGAAGTTAGGAAGGAGAGGGGAGGGGAAGAAGGGGAAGGGTAAAAAGGCACCATAAGAATGAAGAGTTTTGTGAAGTAGGTGTGCAACTCCTTAGGTCTGTTTATTCAAAGTGGATGAAATAAAACCTATCCATGGATGCCAGGTATCCAAAAAGGCAATTCGTGTATGATTTACTAAAGTATTTCTGTTATTTCTTCCTTATTATTTTTAACTGTTCTGCATATTTGTGTATCATTTTTATCTTTTATACTTTATTATTTTGACTCACCCCGTGGGGTACTCCGAACCGGGTCCTGTTTGTTGTCGTTACTGGGGATGTCAAGGTGGCGTGACCCGGCCCGTGGCCCCGGAGCGGTCAATCAATAAGGAATTCGGGGAATCCATTTCAGGGATGGGAGTCTAGGAATGGTATATTTTGGGATCGGGTAACCAAACTTGGAGATTATTGTTCACGTGACGTCACCAGCGGGTAGCGAATAGTAATGGCCACCGTGCTTTATAGTTCCACTGGGGGGATTGGTGATAAGGCAGCTTGGTGATGAAGCCCTCCACAGGTAGGGCCGACCCCCCCAGGGCAGCAGATGTTATCAGTGAGTTGGTACTGGTTTTACAGCGTGGGGGCATAGCAAGAAAGTCATAGACACAGCGTGGTGCAGTCTCTAGATGTTTACTCTGAGCTTTGTCATTCCCAGTTACAACAGTCATCACCGTTGTAACAACCCACGGAGCACTGAGTCCTTGCAGATGGAGAAGGGGATCCAGCTAAGTCCCAAGTAAGGTGGTGGCACAAACCGGTACCCCTTTCTACTGTCCCTCCTGCCCTGCACCCTGCTCACACAATGCCCCGAACGAGTGACCCCGGGTACCCTCCTAGGGTTACTACATCGTTTGTCCCTGGACCCTACGTGGCCACTTTTCGGCGGATGTACACGGTTGCGGCTGCGGCACTTAGAGATACCGCAGCCTCTGAGTTGCTGGCTGAG
This sequence comes from Allobates femoralis, assembly GCA_033576535.1. Classification (NCBI taxonomy): domain Eukaryota; kingdom Metazoa; phylum Chordata; class Amphibia; order Anura; family Aromobatidae; genus Allobates; species Allobates femoralis. The sequence continues at coordinate 149,538,167 of JARQOC010000007.1, forward strand.
CCTGGTTGTTCTTCACTAGTCTGGGGCTCGGTTCCCTTTCTCTGCGGCCTGGTCCCTCCACATGGCTACAGTCTTTGTGGATGCAGGTGTCCCCAGGTAGATTGCTGACTACCCGGTCCCTGGGACCCCTTCTGTCCTCTGGAGTACCCTCTTTCTCTTGTTCTTTCTCTATCAGGTCTTAAGACGAGCTCCCACTGACACCAGTCCTCAGGACGTCTCTCTCCAGACGTTACCCCTCTACTTGACAGACACTGTGGCCCTCACAGACTCCTGCCAACCACTCTTCACCAACTACCAACTGACTCTTTACGTTTCTATTGTCCCTTTTCTACTGTCCATCACATGTCCCAAGACACCTACGTGTGTCCTCCCTGACTTCACTCCTTCCCGGGTGCTCCCCTAAACTCTACTCTCATGTCATGTAATAGTTGCAAGAAATTAAAATGAATCCCTAAGATCGCGTCATTCTGATGCAATCCTCCGCATTGTGTAAATGGCTTTGACCATATTTTACAATTTGTGACATGCATATTTTATTCAAGTTTGATTTTCATCAAATTCATTCACACATTTTTAGTCGCAGCGCAGATCAATTGTTCCTTATGAGCTCAGGGGCCTCTCCAAAAAACAGGGACCAATAAACATAGGATAAAAAATGTAAAAATGAAACTCACTTTGCCGCTTACCTTACCCTCCTGTTTGATCCTTCACGCAACTCCTTCAAGACTATTCATTACTTCTGCACGAGCCTGAAGTTATGTCACTATCCGCACTAGGCACTACATCTTCATCCTTCTTCACTCTTCGTTGAGGCTTCTGGCACTGACTAAGTGTTTGCCATCATGAAATCTGTAGCACAAAGCATTTAAAGGGACTCTGGCAGGTCATTTTCGGTATAATACTAATATAACCCTTGAATAGGGCCTGGACAGACCTTTTAAAAACATGTAAAATCATTATTGGACATTTTCTAGTTTCCATGCTATAAGCATTTTCACACCCTGCAGGCAGCTAGTACATTGCTCCTTTCCATTATATTCACTGTGGAATAGTCTGGCTGCTGTATAAGTGTTATTTAAATATCCACACCCACTCAAGCTGGTGTTCTGTCCCTCCCATCTGTGCTTGGAAAGCGGGGTGTTTTGTTCTGCACTGTGTGTAAGAGGTCTATTATATGAACGTTGGCGTCCTGCAGACATGTAATGTGTGTATCTGCTGAGCAAATGCTCAAACTCTTCTTATAATCACATAGAGATATCTCAGACTACACGCACTACACACATGTCTCATACACACAATGAAGATCTCTAAGATCACACACATCTCCTTCCCCCTCCTTTCTGCTCTGCAATGAGCCACACAGCAGACAGATCTCAGGAGGGCAGGACAGTGTAGTGATACATGAATTTTCATTCCTTGGCCAGTGGAGAGCAGACAGCTCACTGTGATTGACAGAAGGAATTAATCTTTTATTTTGAAGTGTACAAAGGATAGGAGAGAAGTATAAATAATAGAAATACATGAATAGAGAGAGCACAGAGGGAGGAATTAGAAAATGATACAGTTACATATGGATTTTTGACCTGACAGATCCCCCTTTATAGGCCTAAGGTGACGTTCTGCATAATATTGTGTCATCACAAGTCATAATATCAGAGGCCCAAGCAATGAAATATGTTAACCCGTGAATGGGAACAACTCATAATGTGATTTCTATGTATGCATTACACTTGCTGCTTCTCCTGGTATTTACTACAAATCAGTGCTGGCTGAGTTTAACTGTCTGAGGACGCCAGGCACATGAGTACAACAGCTAACGATTATCTAAGGGACTGATGATTAGAATCTTAGCGATTCATAGTGTCAAGGATGAGTCAGAACAGGAGAAGCCTTGGTGCCGAGCAAAGATGGAGGAAGAGGATGATGCAGACAGCCATAACATCAAAATTAGAGGTGAGCAAACTTTTGAAGTTCGGGTTCAGACGGTGCAGCTGACTTTTTGGCGCACTGTTTGTGACCCCGAACTTGACCTGAACTTTAATAGAAGTCACTGATTGACAGTTCAGATCCCCGCCCACATACAGCGAGCTATAAGTAAAACACCTCCGAGGGTTGTAGAGCATCTTTTTTTTTGTTTTAAACTAGTTTTGGACACACACTACACAGTGAAGCCAATCAAACACTGCAGGCAGTTCGCACTGTCTCGACCACAGCGATGCTCAGGGGCGGGCTGGTGCTTCTTATTCTGGGAGGCAGTGTGTTCCTGTTAGCCCTAGGTGAGGAGCAGGGGAAGGGGGGTGGGCGCATGGGTGCTATCGGACGCGGTAAGGAGGGGGGTGCTGTTGGGCACGGGGTGGCAGCGGGGGAGGGTATCGGTGCACGCTTACCAGACTGCCTGTCGCGTCACCTGCTGTGCAAAGTAAGGCCGGTCGGCCCATTTCTGTGGGGGGGGCGGCAGTCCGCCCCTGGCAATGCTCACTCCAGAACTTTGCAAACTTAAAGCGCCCAAACTCCGAACCTAAACAGATTTACTCAACACCGGGAAGTTTGGTGACTCAAACCTTGAAAGGTGCGCTCATTTGTAGTCAAGATCATGGACCCCAAAGAATAACCTCTAACAAGGACCCCAAAATATCACAGGTCTTTAATAGTGTTAGTGTTCTAATAGAGGGCAAAGAAATCATCTGGCCCCATAGTCTGTTGGAACTGGTGAGACTTCAGCCCTGGCACCCACCATAGTGAAGCCCATAAATACAGATGTGAAGAAGATACCTGAAGAAACTGTGCAGGAAAGGATGGGGGGCTGTGGCAAAGACTGGTGAGTGGCAAGATTTTATCATTTCTCCATCCCCTTCCCAACTTTCTATAAATATGCAAAATATTGCCCAGCCAGATGCCTCAATTCTCATGAAGTAAATCAATGAAAAAATACAAATTCAGAAGATTTCAAATATTTTTATAAAACTCAAGTCTAATTAAATTAGTCTCAACCGATTAATTTCTCTTTGCAATATATGTTATCACAGAACTATGAATTTTCTCCACTTATGAGCCACTTCACCCTCCCTTCATTCTGAATTTATCATTCACTCTAAAAAAAATTGCTAAAATCTATTTTGCACAAAACAGTACATAAAGTTACCCGGGGATCCAATACCCTCATATTTCTTTGTAATATATCTCATCTCAGTAATACATTTTTTCTGGACTTATGAGACACTTCACTCTCCCTTCCTCCTGAATTTATCGTTCACTCTGAAAATGAGCTAAAATCTATTTTGCCTCGAATAATACAGACTGATAGCTTCCTGAGGGATCAGAAACACTCAGCTATTGTGCTGATCTTTACTATTCAGTGTTTTATTCCTCCTTTAATCTGAATGCACAGCAAGGCTGCTTAGTATGTCTGTAAAATGTCCTACAAGCTGCTATTCTCTGCTACATAGAGACAAGGGAGAAAAAAATCCTTAATCTCTGTATGTGCTGGGTATAAGAGACATCATAGCGGCTGGTCTCCACCCACCAGCTCAGAGACAACTGCAATGTATAGATAGAAGGGAAAACTGGTCAAAAATGTAGGATACAAGTCATAGAATGGTCACAAATAGTGATTTTTTTTGCTGTAGAAATGGCTAGCATGCTTTATGCTGCTTTTATCTATTTAGTGCAATATAGATGAAAAATGTATGATTCTTTGAGTCCCAGACTTGCTCCTTAGTTTTGTATATGTTCTGTAACCACCTGCTCATCCCTTGGATCGCTCCATCAACCTCTTGATATAAGTTGCAGAATGGGAGGGAATTTTACGAAAAGAATTTCTCCTTTGTTAAAATCTCCAGCGAAAAAAACTAGAAACATTTCTTCTTGGAATCCTGAGTGGTATCAGGTATCCTTCTAATGAGGAGTCAGTCATTGCAAGGCTTTGGTCTCTCTCATATCACAAGCAGATCTGTCCAGGGAGCTGACAAGGTGCAGACTTCAAGTTCAACTCCGAGCAGTGATTACAGCCGACAATGATGGATATTCCGGGGCTCTTAGGTTCTCAAAATAAGCTTTTATAGATGAATAAAATATTTGCAGAGCTTTCCTGACAGATAAGAGCGAAAACTGCAAGTGGGTCCTGAAGAAGAACATCATTGTGCGGAGTCACACATTGTAGCAGAAGGAATTTTCTTCTAGTTCTTTATCAAAATAAAAGCGTCGACTGCTGAGGACCAGCGGGTTATGAAAATCTCCTCACAATGTCTGGGACTTCTTTTACTACAACACTGACAAAAAACAAAATTATAATGTAAACAGACGTGCGCCCCTGTGGACATACAGAGGTAGGTTATCTTCACATACGAAACGTGTCCTGGAACTATAACCACTATAATACTGCCCCCTATGTACAAGAATATAACTACTATAATACTGCTCCTATATACAAGAATATAACTACTATAATACTGCTCCTATATACAAGAATATAACTACTATAATACTGCCACTATGTACAAGAATATAACTACTATAATACTGCTCCTATATACAAGAATATAACTACTATAATACTGCCACTATGTACAAGAATATAACTACTATAATACTATTTCTATATACAAAAATATCACTACTATAATACTGCCCCCATGTACAAGAATATAACTACTATAATACTGCTCCTATGTACAAGAATATAACTACTATAATACTGCCCCTATATGTACAAGAATAAAAATACTATAATACTGACCTATGTACAAGAATATAACTACTATAATACTGCTCCTATATACAAGAATATAACTACTATAATACTGCTCCTATATACAAGAATATAACTACTATAATACTGCTCCTATGTACAAGAATATAACTACTATAATACTGCTCCTATGTACAAGAATATAACTACTATAATACTGCTCCTATGTACAAGAATATAACTACTATAATACTGCTCCTATGTACAAGAATATAACTATTATAATACTGCTCCTATATACAAGAATATAAACTATCATAAATACTCTCTATATACAAGAATATAACTACTATAATACTGCCACTATGTACAAGATATAACTACTATAATATTATTTCCTATTACAAAAATATCACTACTATAATACTGCCCCTATGTACAAGACTATAACTACTATAATACTGCCCCCCTATGTACAAGAATATAACTACTATAATACTGCCCCCATGTACAAGAATATAACTACTATAATACTGCTCCTATGTACAAGAATATAACTACTATAATACTGCTCCTATATACAAGAATATAACTACTATAATACTGCTCCTATGTACAAGAATATAACTACTATAATACTGCCCTATGTACAAGAATATAACTACTATAATACTGCTCCTATGTACAAGAATATAACTACTATAATACTGCCTCTATGTATAAGAATATAACTACTATAATATTGCTCCTATAAACAAGAATATAACTATTATAATACTGCTCCTATGTACAAGAATATAACTATTATAATACTGCTCTTATGTACAGGAATATAACTACTATAATACTGCTCCTATATACAAGAATATAACTACTATAATACTGCCCCCTATGCACAAGAATATAAGTACTATAATGCTGTGTATTTCTCCATATTTCTTGCTGCGTCTCTGACCACATTACAGTAGCTCTATATCTTCCTCCATAAATAGATGCTCTCCGCGCTCTCCGGCTGTAGATGAAGACACGGCTCCTCCTCTTCTTCAGCTTCTCGGGTTCGCTTTGATTCCAGCTCTGGGATTTGGGTTTGGGCAGAGATGATGTGATTGTAGCTGTAAAGTCTATTTGCGCCGATGTTTGCTTCATATTGAAATCACTAACGAGACATCTGGAAGGAGTTGGATCATGAAGTCAGTAACTTGTCCGCCACCTGAAGAACATTAGATCTCAGCCCGGTACCCGCTGTAGGGGATAAAACTGCCTCCCTATAAAATGCAACTTGCAGTCCTGTAAAGTAAATGGTGACATGTAAGATCTTGGGCTGCTCCATCATGGGGGAATAGGGATTGTGCCGTGTGTACATAGTCTCAGGGCCTAAATCCGAGAGGTGTCCAATATCCACATGGTGCAGGAACACATATGGATACCATATATCATCCACCAGGTTATGAAAGCAGCTAAACTACTGCTGGAAAATCAAAGGATTACTTCTTATTTTTCATTAAATTTTGCATTAAGAAAGTCAAATTCGTCATGAAATGAAAATCTCCTAATAAGGAATTATGGAATATTAGGAAGTCCTTAAAGAATTACCTGCAACCTCTCATGGGGAGCTGCAACATGGTGCAGATAGAGGTAGGGGAAGGGTCTTCTACAGTAAATGTCCTCCCAGAATACAATATACCGTAATATATGGAAGACGCTGAGGCTGCAGCCATAACACAACGTTGCCCATACTTCAACTCATAGAGCAGATCATCCAGGCTGTCAATCACCCAGCGACTCCTCCAATGTACATGCATCAAGTCCAGTCTCCAATGTATGGACGTCCCTTCTCCATCAGTTGGTCTGAAGTTCTACATTCCCTTCTGTAAGGCTAAACTTGACTATAAAAAGGAGATCCTTGCTTGTTCTCCATTTAGGAGGGTTTCTTTTGTTTAATAAAATCTACCTCTATGACCCTTCAACCTATCAAATGTCACCTGTTGGAATGCCCCTTTAACATGGCCGAAGATAAAGAGTTCCCCAAACCACTGATGTCCCAATAAAGCACAGAAGGATCCAATAAGTTGAGGTTTCTGTACTTTTCCTACCAGATAAAGGTGTCAGAACAAGAGGTTTAACTAAAGTTTGATGGGCCCCATCTGCATGTTGGTCAAATGTATAGTGCCTTATAGCATTCAAAGTCCTATAAAGACATATGTGTAATAATATCCCCTATTGTGTACTAACGTCACCCATCCTAGGCCCCTTCCTGTAATAATATCCCCCATCCAGGGACCCTCTCTGTAATGATGTCCTCCATCGTGGGCACTTTCTGATAATAACGTTCCCCACCTTGGCTCCTTCCTGTAATTATGTCACCCATCCTGGGTCCCTTCCTGTAATAATGTCCTCTATCCTGGACAACTTCCTGGTATAATGCCTTCCATCATGGGCCCTTCTGGAAATAATTTCCCCCACCTTGCCTCATTCCTGTAATAAAGTCTTTCATCCTGGGCCCCTTCCTGGTATATTATTCTCCCTCCTGTGCCTTTGACTGGTATAATGCCCTCCATACTGTGCCCATTCCTGGTATAATGTCCTCCAACCTGGGCCCGTTCCAGTAATAATATCCACCATCTTGGCTTATTCCTGAATAATGTCCTCCATGCTCGGCCCCTTCCTGTAGTAATGTCTCCCAATCTTGGCTCATTCCTATAATAATGTCCTCCAACCTGGACCCCTTCTTGTAATAATGTCCTCCATCCTGGGTCCCTTCCAGTAATAATGTCCTCTATCCTGGGTCCATTCCTGGTATAATGTAGTTCATAATGAGCCCCTTCCTGGTATAATGTCCATCTGAGTTAATTAGAGACACATCTGTGGATGTATTTTCATGCACACCTGAAACACATTGCTTCTTTGTGTAGCATCATGGGAAAGTCTAAAGAAATCAGCCAAAATATTAGGAAAAAAATTGTGGACTTGCACATGTCTGGTTCATCCTTGGGTGCAATTTCCAGATACCTGAAGGTGCCTCGTTCATCTGTGCAAACAATTATATGCAAGTACAAACAAGAAGGGAATGTGCATCCATACTACCGCTCAGGAAGGAGACAGGTTCTGTGTCCCAGGGATGAACGGGCTTTGGTCCGATATGTGCATATCAACCCAAGTAAAAAAGCTAAAGATCTTGTGAAGATGATGGCGGAAGCTGGTAAGATTGTCTCATTATCCACAGTGAAACGAGTACTGTATCAACATGGGCTGAAAGGCCACTCTGCCAGGAAGAAGCCATTACTCCAAAAGAAAAAACAAACAGATTAATGTTGGCAAATGCACACAGGAACAAAGACTTACATTTTTGGAGACTTGTTCAGTGGTCTGGCAAAACTAAAATTGAACTGTTTGGCCATAATGGCCATTGTTACATTTGAAGGAAAAAGGGAGAAGCTTGGAAGCCTAAGAACACCATCCCAACTGTGAAACATGGAGGAGGCAGCATCATGTTGTGGGGTTGTTTAACTGCAGGAGGGACTGGTGAACTTCACATAATAGATAGTATTATGAGGAAAAAAGATTATGTGGCAATACTGAAACAACATCTCAAGACATCAGCCACGAAGTTAAAGCTCGGGTTGAAATGGGTCTTCTAAATGGACAATGACCCAAAACATACTGCCAAACTGGTTACAAAGTGGCTTAAGGATAATAAAGTCAATGTTTTGGCGTGGCCATCAGAAAGCCCTGATCTCAATCCTATCAAAAATTTATGGGTGAGCAAGGAGACCTACAAACATGACTCAGTTACACCAGTTCTATCAGGAGGAATGGACCCAAATTCCTACCAACTATTGTGAGACGCCTGTGGAAGGATCCAAAATGTTCCACCCAAGTCATACAGTTGAAGGGCGAATGGTACCAAATACTAATGAAATGTATGTAAATTTGTTACTTTGTAGAAAGTAATAAAAATGCCTTAAATCATTCTCTCTCATTATTCTGGCATTTGGCAAATAGAAATTATGGTAATCCTAATTGACCTAAATGGGAAAGGTTTATTCTGATGTCATGTCAGATAGTGAGAAAAACATGCATATATGTCTTTTTATATAGTGTAAACCTCTGGTTTCAACTGTATAACCGCCACAGAGTGCTAGTGATAAATTACCAATGGTGATCTGCTGGGTTGGAGAACAAAGTTACTTAAATTCTTCTACTTCTCAATGATAGGAAATTGTAAACCGTATTTCCTAACTGTGTTCATGTGGGTGAATATGATAGATGTGTGTGAGAAGGTCGGACAATAGAGACGGTAATCCACGATGAAAAAAACCTGTCTGGTGAAAAGATGCTGAAGCTTTGCCATGAGTCTCTGGACAGAGGCGGAAGCATTGTCAACTACTGATGGATGGAGTGACGGACCTGTCTGTGTGCCGGTGAATTCTCCGCTTACTGTGCACCGTCTCGGTCTATAGCCAGATCAGGATAATTAAATGGCCCCAGAGAAACCAGAAGACATGTTTGTGCTCTTTCCAAAAATTCAGTGGGAAAAAGAACACGGTGAAAACTAATAAATGTAAAAATTAGTAAAAAGTCTCTTCCAATTCTGTTGCTGCAGATTGTTTCGCCTCTGTCAGGTTTGTGCACTCTCTGGGGGTATGTGAGAAACAATGCATTAACCAAATTCCCACTGATGACTTGCAACTTTGATGTCACACAGCATTTGTTTCATAACTTGCATAGTGTCATGGCGGCATCTGACACTGTTCACACTACAGACTCTGATACTACACATTGACCAGCTGTATTCTCATTAGTGATCGGGCTAGCAGGAGTCAATCTCTGTATGATTCCTGATTACCTCTAGGATCACTTGTTATGGGAAACCTATTACAGTTGCTCCCTGACATTTTCAGATGGTGGAATCTGTCTTAGCATGTCGACTATAGGTTTTGCAATACTTGTCCATGTGCTGTGGTGATCCTGTTGCAGGTGATCTATTGAAGTGCTGTGAAAATCCTCTTGTCATCTGATTATTTCCTCCCTGCTCTTTGTTTTCTCCCGTGCACGTATTGTCTCATATCTCTGTGTACGGTATATTGCTGTGAGTATCTTTGGTTTCCCCGTTCTTCTATTGGGTGTGGGGTTTTACCACTCCTGTCCATGCCCCTTCTGTGTGGGGGAGAGGGAGTATTAGATCAAGGCTGACCAGGAGTGAGGCAAAGGTAGTCGCTCAGACATCCTCACCATCAGAGGTAACTCTGGGACATGGAATAGATAGGTTCAGTGTAGGAGATCCAGTCCCCCCGATATTCCTTACTACCCCGCAAGACTTCATGAATCTCATGAATCAAATATATATCTTTTATTTTATACTGCATTTGTACCTTTTGCCATGGAACCAAGCACCTAGGGATGATTGAGGGTAAGTAAGCTGTGTAAGGCTGAATATTCAAGTCCAGTAATTGTCCGTTAGAACAGATCCAGCACAATCCATTCTGCAAACACAACTTTTTTATCCATTTGGAACAAGTAATTTTTGCAGGATCCGTTTTTAACATTGGAGTCTATAGAGAACGGATCCGGTAACTGATCACTATCCCTCGTTTTTCTTTCATTTGTAAAGGATTCATTTTTTCTTACTTGATCAGTTTCAAATGGAAGATAAATAGTGATCAGTTACCGGATCCGTTCTCCATAGACTCCAATGTTAAAAACGGATCCTGCAGAAATCTATTTTTTCAAAATGGATAAAATTGTGTTTACAGAACTTTTTTGCCAATGGATCTCTGCAGGATCCTTTCTAACGAATGGTTCATGCACAAGTGAACTCTGCCTTACAGGCTTTTCTTTTTACCTATATACTTATTAGTAATAAGTGGGGTTTTGTGGGCAGACACCACTGGGAGTCACACATGGGGTTTTACGGGCATGCACCAATGAGGGCACACATGGGGTTTTGTGGGCATACACCAGTGGGGGCACATATGGGGTTTTGGGGACAGACATCACTGGGGACACGCAGCACTAGGGGGCCACATGGGGTTTTGGGGGCACACAGTACTGCAGGGTACACATGGGGTTTGGGGGGGTACACATGGAGTTTTGGGGCCCCTCAGCAGTGGGGGGCCACTGTCTGTCCCCTTCATCCTCCCCCCATCTCCTTTGTTCACCTCGCAGCCTGTTAATGGTGCACTTTTCCTCTCTTCTGCCAGGTCTTTTCAAATGACAAAGGCTTGCCTGGCGTGCTGGCATCACCAAACCGTGTGTGCCTATGTCACAAAGATAAGTGTCCCGCATGAAGCAGGGGACAGACTCCTGCGTTCGGCTGCAGGATCGCTTCATGTCCGGCACACCGCTTGTAATAAGGGCGATATGGCAGCCTGGAGCTCCAAACAGGCCATATTGCCCTCAATATTTCCCAACCAGCAAGGGCCCCACTCCACCTCTGCGGCCCCAGTGCTGCCGCACTGGCTGCACTGGCGATATGCCCGTCCCTGGTCCGGGAAACAGTTATTCTATGCTTTTCAAAGCTTCCAGGAGGAAGAACCTGGATAGCTTCAAAAGGTGTAGAATAAACTGCATTTGATCTATTGATGCATTCTGGATTCTTCCATCCTGAAGTCTTCAACAGCAGCGCAGAAGAAACACGTTTTATTCCCTTTCTCTATTGCCTGTATCGTGTGTACACACGAGGATCTGCTGCAGCGACATCTCCTTCACTCATATTGATTTGTGGCACGGCAGATGAGCGCAATCTCTCTTTGCCTGTACCATTTGTCATTGGATAACACCCCATTTGCGCTTTTATGCTCTAGTATTTTCTCCATACATACTCTAGCCTAATTGTCAGGTACTCAATGTCCCTCCTCCCCGCTGCTGATCTCTTGCTGCTCAATATAAGCTGCAGCTGTCAGTCCAGTTGGGTTTTCAGAGAGTGAATATTCTTGGACTCTTGAGCTTTCTCACTCTTATATTGGACTTATAAAATCCTTATCTAGTATCAGACACTACAGCCGTACTTGCATGGATTTTCAAAGTAAGTATGTGGATGGTTGATGTATGGTTTGTGCCATGTGACCCGGCTTGAGATCCTCTGATGCATATTGGCCAGTGACTTCCTACCATAGAGCATGACTATTCTCTGCAGTGTGATACTGCATGTGGCCAACAGTAAGGAGGGAGCCATTGAAACACAGACCAGATCCAGTGGTGCAGGTCTGAGCATGACGCATTTCACTAATCAGGTGGAAAGACTTGAGTTAGGTGATGTCATTGTTCAAGTTCTGCAACAGTTCATACCTTATTGTCTCCATATAGGAAGAGCTGTTCAGGTTGTTTTAAGTATCTGGTGTCTGACAGAATCTTGTAGTGGAGAATTCTTGCCCACCGAGCCACCAGGGCATACCTGGCCCAGAATCCTGGTGTCTGGTGTAACTGTGCATGTACAGTTGTGGCCAAAAGTATTGACACCCCTGCAATTCTGTCAGATAATGCTCAGTTTCTTCCTGAAAATGATTGCAATCACAAATTCTTTGGTATTATTATCTTCATTTAATTTGTCTTCAATGAAAAAACACAAAAGAGAATGAAGCAAAAAGCAAAACATTGATCATTTCACACAAAACTCCAAAAATGGGCCAGACAAAAGTATTGGCACACTCAGCCTAATACTTGGTTGCACAAAGTTTAGCCAAAATAACTGCGATCAACCGCATCCAGTAACCATCAATGAGTTTCTTACAATGCTCTGCTGGAATTTTAGACCATTCTTCTTTGGCAAACTGCTCCAGGTCCCTGATATTTGAAGGGTGCCTTCTCCAAACTGCCATTTTTAGATCTTTCCACAGGTGTTCTATGGGATTCAGGTCTGGACTCATTGCTGGCCAACTTAGAAGTCTCCAGTGCTTTCTCTCAAACCATTTTCTAGTGCTTTTTGAAGTGTGTTTTGGGTCATTGTCCTGCAGGAAGACCCATGACCTCTGAGGGAGACCCAGCTTTCTCACACTGGGCCCTACATTATGCTGCAAAATTTGTTGGTAGTCTTCAAGGTACCATCACACGCGGCAATATTGCTAGGTAATTTCACTGGCAATTTGCTGGTTGCAGTAAAATCATGGACACATTGTTCCATTTGTACACAGCAACAAAATAGAACAATGTGTCCATGATTTCTCTGCAACCAGCAAATTGCCAATGAAATTGCCTAGCAATATTGCCGCGTGTGAAGGAACCTTCAGACTTCATAATGCCATGCACACGGTCAAGCAGTCCAGTGCCAGAGACAGCAAAGCAACCCCAAAACATCAGGGAACCTCCGCCATGTTTGACTGTAGGGACCGTGTTCCTTTCTTTGAATGCCTCTCTTTTTCTCATGTAAACTCTATGTTGATGCCTTTGCCCAAAAAGCTCTACTTTTGTCTCATCTGACCAGAGAACATTCTTCCAAAACGTTGTAGGCTTTCTCAGGTAGGTTTTGGCAAACTCCAGCCTGGCTTTTTTAGGTCTCGGGGTAAGAAGTGGGGTCTTCCTGGGTATCCTACCATACAGTCCCTTTTCATTCAGACGCCGACGGATAGTACGGGTTGACACTGTTGCACCCTCAGACTGCAGGGCAGCTTGAACTTGTTTGGATGTTAGTCGAGGTTCTTTATCCACCATCCGCACAATCTTGTGTTGAAATCTCTCGTCGATTTTTCTTTTCCGTCCATATCTAGGGAGGTTAGCCACAGTGCCATGGGCTTTACACTTCTTGATGACACTGCGCACGGTAGACACAGGAACATTCAGGTCTTTGGAGATGGACTCTTAGCCTTGAGATTGCTCATGCTTCCTCACAATTTGGTTTCTCAAGTCCTCAGACAGTTCTTTGGTCTTCTTTCTTTTCTCCATGCTCAATGTGGTGCACACAAGGACACAGGACAGAGGTTGAGTCAACTTTAATCCATGTCAACTGGCTGCAAGTGTGATTTAGTTATTGCCAACACCTGTTAGGAGCCACAGGTAAGTTACAGGTGCTGTTAATTACACAAATTAGAGAAGCATCACATGATTTTTCTAACAGTGTCAATACTTTTGTCCACCCCCTTTTTTATGTTTGGTGTGGAATTAGATCCAATTTGGCTTTAGGACAATTCTTTTTGTGCTTTTTCATTGAAGACAAATTAAATGAAGATAATAATACCAAAGAATTTGTGATTGCAATCATTTTCAGGAAGAAACTGAGTATTATCTGACAGAATTGCAGGGGTGTCAATACTTTTGGCCACAACTGTACATAAGCTCCATCAGGTCTAAGAGATCTATTTAATAATGCATGCTGTTCTATTTAGAAATCTGGTGATGGATCAAGTTAAAATGACCAGTAAGTTATTATGTGGAGTTTGTTAGTATTTGGGGCCATGTTGTACCCCCTGATTTCATACTGGGGTTTATTATTGTACATGATCAAGGAATCAATGAGAAAAAAACTGGTGGCATGATCAGATGACAAATGGCCAATAGTACACAACCAATAAAATATGTATATATAACATCAGTGTGATCTATAAAATGATATTAATAATATAAATTAGTATTAATTAACCCCTTCACCCTCAGGCGATTTTTTTTTTTCCTTTTCGTTTTTCCCTCCCCTTCTTCCAAGAGCCTTGACTTTCTTATTTTTCCGTCAATATAGACATATGACGGCTTATTTTTTTGCAGGACGAGTTGTACGTTTGAATGACATCATTTATTTGACCATATAGTGTACTGTTTTCACATTATGCTAATACTGACATAACAGTATGATTATTCAGGTCAATACGAGTTCATAGATACCAAACATGTATAGTTTTAAGTGGTGAAAAAAAATTCAGATATTTGTAAAAAAAAAAAAAAATTAAAAAAATGTGCATTTCTTTCCATTTTCCACAATCTGTAGTGTTCTCATTTCTCGGGATCCTGGGCTGTGTGATGCTTATTTTTTGCATCCTGAGCTATTGTTTTTACCATTTTGGTGTATATTCAACGTTTTGATCGCCTCTTATTGCATAGTATTGCAATGTTGCGATGACCCCAAAAAAAACTATTCTGCCCATTTTTTAACCTTTTTTCCATTACGCAGTTTACTGATCAGATCAATGCATTTTATATTTTGATAGATTAGACATTTCTGAACGCATCGATACCAAATATGTTAAAAGTTTTATATTACCGCTTTATTTTCAATGGGACAAAATAAGGTTGTATGTTCAACGTTGCGAAGGGGTTAATATTATCTTTGACTAGTAACAATATGACGGCTAAAAAATGAGAAAAATTGGCTAATGTGATGCACGAACCCTGGTGTGACGCTTCTCCCACAGAGCCGCCATTGTTCCGCCCTTTTACACCTCGGTTTATTTTCTTTATCAGGTATTTCATTCCAGTGCCCAGAAAACAGATGTAAAATGCGGCTTTAAAGGGGCTCCCCGATCAGATATAAAGGGGCCTCCGAGCTCATTAAAATGTCATCCCGCTCCCGAAAAAGACAGATTTTACAAGCAGCCTCGCTCGCTCTTGTGGGTTTTCCCTCCGGTCTGTACAGTCATCCCATCCCGGGGATAAAATGCTCGACTTATCAGGATTCTACTGAAACGTTGTGTAATTGGATTAATCATGTTCCTTATAATTAATAAATTCTTAGTAAACAGCTCACTAAGGCTGGCGATCCATTATAGGGGGGCTCGGCGAGGATCACGATTTATTGCACATCCCTCCATACCGCCCCCCTCTGTGTGTATAGAATGAATCACTTAAACAACTTCCCTTCATGGGGCACAGGACGAGATTTACACCCCGGAGCCGCACAATGTGCCTCATCACTGTCTGCTCCTATGAAGATGAGTAATTGTGCAGGACAAGGGGCTTCTCACTTCTTTCAGGGTCCCAACACCACTACAGAGATGTCCGGTCACCAAGAAATCATTAAACATGAGAGATAAATTGTCTGTCAACATTGGAAGTTACAGATTTACTTACATTTATTCAGAAAATTTGGCTTGCGCGAAAATCTAATGAGCCCAGATTAGAAATAAAAGGGACCCCAAGACATAGAAAGTATACCAAAAACTGTAAAATCTCTCCAACCCGGCCCCGCTGGTCCACCGCTTGCTTCCTAAGGCCTCCTGTCCTCCACCCATACCGGTCCCCTCTTCAAGGTTAACCAGCACCAGGGGGAAACGACAACAGGTGCAGCAGTTGCAATCACACCCGAACCCTGGAGCCTAAGGGGGCCCAAAAACTCCCTTTGACCTCCAAGAGAAGACCAATATTGTTAAAAACTTGCTATAATTGGGGGGCCCCATTGGAGTTTTTGCATTGGAGCCCATTAGCTTCAAATTATGCCATTGACCAGTGTTCCTGACTAGAGATGAGAGGACCCATGGAAGTTTGGGTTCTGGGTGTTCAGCCAGACTTTAGATAAAACTCTGTTCTGGACCAAAACTTGATCCAAACCTCATTGAAGTCAGTCATTGGGCAGTTCGGATTTATGCCTGGTTTCCAGGACCCGTGGAAGCGCTACTTAGCACAAAACGGTGGCCGTTGTCCTGTCACCCCCCTCCCTGAACCTTAACCCCATGGATCTACAATAAAGTAGCCTCAACTGCAAACATGCTCGTGTGAGTGCCGCTTTCTGCCTACTCATTGCAAAATATCTAAGTATCTTAAGTGCTTTTTTGGGATAAATACAATTAAATAAAAAGGTTAATAACGAACACTAAATGACATTGCGGGTGATTTAATAACAAAAAAGGACATGGCAGGTTCCCTTTAAAATCCAAGGTGCTCATCCCTATTCAAGACAAAGGTGAAACTTCCTGAACTGTTCTGTGAAGTCCTCACCTAAAAGGTGACCCTTTAGACTCTATAATGAATAAATTATGCAAATATAGAGTTTGGCAGGTAAACCCCAGATAATAATAATAAGAATAATAGTTGGAAAAGGTCCACCTTAGATGTGATGTAATACCTAACTTCTCCTGCAGGGGCACTGCAGGAAAGTTGTACACGTAATGCAATGCGATGATCAATGATTTAACAGTTAAATTTTAACTGAGGGAAATTCTTGTGATCAAGTTGTTCTATAGTGTCCCTTTGATCGGGCATGGATGGCCTACCCCGCCCCCCTTTGTAGTATATTCGCACATATCTGACCAATCATACGTATTGATGTTATTTCTTGCATCCGTCTATGAAGAATTTTGCTTACAGTTACAAAATGCTAAATATTTTTTCTCTGCTGGAAACAAATCCATCTCTATCCCTTTGCCGTGTTTACATATTTGTGGGCTCTGATCGTAAAATGTTGTGTCACTGCGGGGAGTTTTTGGCTTTCCCAAATCTCTTAGGATTCTGTTCATTTCTTGTTATTTTTCACATAGAAAAGTTTTCAGATTGTTCCAAAAACTGAATTCCATCTCTCGGAGATGAGCGTGAACTCGCGAGGATGAAATACGAGAACACATTTTATTTTCATTTTCTTGCCTCGTAAGAATTTAATGATTCTTAGAAAGAAGAAATTCACGGATCCCAGCTGACAGGTAGAAAAGAAGTAAAACAAAACTGACATCATGCTTCGCCTCATGTGAAATATCATCTCTCTAGAGTCGTATGTACAATGAAAACCCGTCATGTACATATAGATTGCATAAGATATTCTGGAGGATAAATCAGCTCGGAATATCTAATGCACTTCTTATTTCATGTGGAACACTGCCCCCAGAGGCCACTGTCTGTAATTACTGATTACAGTTATCTGGGACAATTAAATTATTGTGATAAACTGGGCTCTAGCCTTTGTAAAATATATATTCCAACATGAATCTGTGTCAAGATACAGCCGTTACTGTACTTGCGATGGCGCCCCCTGCTGATCTTTTGATACCTTCTCAAAATGTCCACTGACCTCTCTGCAGAAAAACTGATTACAACCATAAGCTGAAGAGCAAACAAGTAGGACGATAAAGGGTAACTCCAATAATAATAACTCTGACCGTGTTTCATATCAGGAGTGATATCAGGAAATATTCCCGGCAGAGCAGGAAGTGCAGTACATGAGCAATCGGGTAACTTGTTTTTTTGGCTAAGCACTAAAATATCATTGTTATGCAAATATCAATTCACACACAGGTACAAAGAAAAATAAAGCCTAAACATAGAAGCCGCACCAATACCGAACTGGTTCCTATACAGACTAGAAGGTGCCTAACAGCATAACTATAAACACAGAACAACTCATACCTGACTCCCTAAAAGGCCATGGAGCTGTTTCTATTTCCACCTGAGGAACCAGAGGGGAGGTCACTACACACAACTAACTAGGATAAGGAAAGTGTGCAGGGGTAGACAAAAACCAAATATGACCAAGTATAAAGCAATTGAACAAGTGGACAAGGGAGAAATAATAAATGCAAACAAGGAAACCTCCTACCAACCTGAAAGAAAACGCAAAGATGCTTGAGGAAAGACAAATGAGAAACAACACTAGTCTCTGGCTAATAGGCAAAATCTCTTAGCTGCAAGACTCCTTAGCAGAAATCCACATAGAAATATAGCCAGCAAAAAAGGCAGGTGAAAGGAAGGTATTAATAGACCCACCTGGGATGTAATAGGACAGAGACAAAAAAAGCAAGTGAAAAGTGTACACATCTAAGCACAAACCAAAGATGAGCAAACATAAAACACGTGAACGACTGGACAAAATAGAAGTAATAAATGCAAGCAAGGGAAAGCTTTTACCAAACTAAAAGAAAACTGAAAAAAGGTGTAGGAAATGAAAATGAGAATACACAAAGTAAAAACAACACTGGTTTCTGCTTAAGGGTGGAAACACTATGCAAGATGCATGCGAGATACTCACCCTGAACAGCCCCTGAATATCTAGATGGGAGTTAGGTTCTGCATAGAAACACATGCAGCTGATACGCTCCTGTCCAGAGGGCCGGTGGTTGTTCAGCGTGAGTCATGTGAGACTCATGCGAGTATCTCACAAAGTGTGTCTCCAGCCTAACAGGCAAAATCCCTTAGCTACAGGGCTGGAACTCCATAGCAGAAATCCACATATAAATATAGTCAACAGAGAAGGCAAGAGAAAGGAGAGAATAAATAGCCCCTCCTGGGATGTGTTAGGACTGAGACAAAATGAGCAAATAAGAACGCCTAGCGGCCGAGTAAAGGAGAAAAGCACAGCTAACATAACCATCAGCATTTAGACAGAGAATGACCAAATTGTGGCTCAGCAGGGAAAGAAACCGATCACACAGCAAGATGTCACCAGTAGTGATGGGCGAATCCTAAATTACTCGGAATCGCTTGACTCTAGCGAGTCCGAGCACAGGACTCGCTACTCGTTGCGAGTCTAGCGAGTCCAATGTTAATGAATGGGGAAGCGAGTAATAGCGAGTAGTGTGAGATTTACAAATCGCAGATGTGTCTCGGAAGCTTCAGCCTGAAGCAATCCTAGTTTTGTCATTTATTTGCATTGCTCGTTTACTTTGTAAGTAATCGCTGACTCGCACAGATAAGATCCTGTCTCCTCTGTACAGGCTGCCAGCTCCAGGGTCCTAGAGCCTGCCTGCTGCCTGATGTAGCAGTGCTGAGATTGTTCTCAGTCTGCTCATTCCCTGTGTACAGACATGAATGTCTGTGCACAGAGATGATGTAGCAGAGCTGAGATTGTTCTCAGTCTGCTCATTCCCTGTGTACAGACATGAATGTCTGTGCACAGAGATGATGTAGCAGAGCTGAGATTGTTCTCAGTCTGCTTATTCCCTGTGCATAGACATCTATATTTATGCACAGGGGATGTAGCAGAGAGGTCATCGCGTTTTGGACTGCGTCGGACGGAAGAGGATTTTTCTAATTAAAGATGGAGTCCCTAATGGCTTTTTTTTTTTATTTCTAATAAAAAATTTTCCTTGTGTTGTGTTTTTTTTAAAACAATTTAATAGAAATTCATGGCGGTCATGTCTAATATTGGCGTGACCGCCATAAATTTCGGGCTTAGGGTCAGCTGATAATACAAAGCTGGCCCTAACCTCTATTACCCAGCGTGCCACCGCTACCAGGGCCGCTGGAAGAGCGGGGTTCAGCGCCAGAGGATGGCGCTTCAATGAACGCGCCATCTTCTGGGGCGGCTGCGGGCTGCAATTTGCAGCGGGGGGTGCCCAGAAAGCTTGGGCATCCCTGCGCTGCGGATTCCAGCCCCCAGCTGCTTAGCTGTACCTGGCTAGACATAGAAATTGCGCGGAGCCCCACGCATTTTTTTTTTAATTATTTCATGAAATTCTGAGATTCTGACTCTGAGACTCTGACTCTGAAATTCATGAAATAATTAAAAAAAAATGCGTGGGGCTCCGCGCAATTTCTATGTCTAGCCAGGTACAGCTAAGCAGCTGGGGGCTGGAATCCGCAGCGCAGGGATGCCCAAGCTTTCTGGGCACCCCCCGCTGCAAATTGCAGCCCGCAGCCACCCCAGAAGATGGCGCGTTCATTGAAGCGCCATCCTCTGGCGCTGAACCCCGCTCTTCCAGCGGCCCTGGTAGCGGTGGCACGCTGGGTAATAAAGAGGTTAGGGCCAGCTTTGTATTATCAGCTGGCCCTAAGCCCGAAATTTATGGCGGTCACGCCAATATTAGACATGACCGCCATGAATTTCTATTAAATTGTTTTAAAAAAAACACAACACAAGGAAAATTTTTTATTAGAAATAAAAAAAAAAGCCATTAGGGACTCCATCTTTAATTAAAAAAATCCTCTTCCGTCCGACGCAGTCCAAAACGCGATGTCCTCTCTGCTACATCCCCTGTGCATAAATATAGATGTCTATGCACAGGGAATAAGCAGACTGAGAACAATCTCAGCTCTGCTACATCATCTCTGTGCACAGACATTCATGTCTGTACACAGGGAATGAGCAGACTGAGAACAATCTCAGCTCTGCTACATCATCTCTGTGCACAGACATTCATGTCTGTACACAGGGAATAAGCAGACTTAGAACAATCTCAGCACTGCTACATCATCTCTGTGCACAGACATTCATGTCTGTACACAGGGAATGAGCAGACTGAGAACAATCTCAGCTCTGCTACATCATCTCTGTGCACGGACATTCATGTCTGTACACAGGGAATGAGCAGACTGAGAACAATCTCAGCACTACTACATCATCTCTGTGCACAGACATTCATGTCTGTACACAGGGAATGAGCAGACTGAGAACAATCTCAGCACTGCTACATAATGTCTGTGAGCAGGCGGGCTCTAGGACCCTGGAGCTGCACAGAGAAGACAGCTGGACTCGGCTCGCAAAGAAACAGCAGTTATCTGCGAGTTTCCCTGCTATCACTGGCACAGTAGCCAGTGATTACTCGCACAAGTCTAATGCAAACAATGGCAATCCTAGTTTTGTCAGCGTTTCTGACAAAACTAGGATTGATATTGATTTGCATTGGACTCGTGCGAGTAATCACTGGGAAACTCGCAGAGTACCGAGTCCTGCGAGTCCCTTACTACTCGCCGAGTAACGAGTCCTAGCGAGTAGATTCGCCCATCCCTAGTCACCAGGTTGAGTCCCAAGACTGAGGCTTGACAATCATTATTTAACTGCCCTCTTCCTATAAGGATGAAGAATAGTAGGGTTACACAGGCTCTGTGCCCCACTTTAGTGACAGGTTACTAGTGGTTGTGCAGAGGCTACACTGTATCAGTGAGTTCGGTGGCACTAAGATCAATAGTTGTTATTTCAGGTCCATAATGTTTTCACAGGTTTAGCAATAGTTGCACTTAGATATTTCCTTTGTCGCTTATTACCACTTGGAGGTTTGGTAGTTTGCAATACGGATTCATTCATTTTGTCTGTTTTCAAAACTGGCACAGAATTTTGGTTTAGTTTTTGAGGTTTTAGTAGATTTCTTTCTTTGGCAGCAGGATGAGGAGCGGTAAGGTTGTTTGGCAGCAGGATGAGGAGCGGTAAGGTTGTTTGGCAGCAGGATGAGGAGCGGTAAGGTTGTTTGGCAGCAGGATGAGGAGCGGTAAGGTTGTTTGGCAGCAGGATGAGGAGCGGTAAGGTTGTTTGGCAGCAGGATGAGGAGCGGTAAAGTTGTTTGGCAGCAATCAAACTGCTGGCGATTTTACTACTGTTCTCTACAAAAGATGGTGCAATGATCACTGGAATGAAGATAATGCAAATAGTGCCTTACCAGGGTGGTAAATTGGATATGTATGGTGTATGTGTTCACCTTGTTGGTGTTGTGTATCCACAACCACAGCACAGAAGCACCCTATGAAGGACGGTGTAACAAGTAAGAAGGGGTTACTTCCCCATTGCGAGCCAGGAATGACCGGGACACATGTGAGATGGACAGCGATGAACTGGAAGTTGTAAAGGAATTCAATCTACTCGGATTAATGATCACTCAAGATGCAGTGACAACATCGGTAGTCAGTAGGAGAAAAGCTATGGGCAAATCAACAATGAACTCACTTCACATCTAAGAAAATTTCACTGGTGATGAAGACACGGCTCGTACATAGTCTGGGATTTTCTATGGTAAAATATGGATGTGGAACCTGGACGATAAAGGAACAAGACAGAAGAAGAATCAACACCTTCATAATGTGGAGCTGGAGAAGGATGTTATCAATACCATGGATGGCAAGAAGAAGAAACACATCAATACTGGAACAAATCAAGCCAGACATGTCACTGGAAGGAAGGATCCCCAAGATATGACTTGTCTACACATCATATAAAGAGAGCAATCACTGGAGAAGACACCATGGTCAGAAGAATAGAAGGAACAAGGCAAAGAGGAAGACCAGCAACTCAATGGCTTGATAAAATCAAGATAATGGCGGAGAAGACCCTGATGGACCTATCTAGGCTTGGAGAAGACCCTGGTGGACCTATCTAGGCTTGGAGAAGACCCTGGTGGACCTATCTAGGCTTGGAGCAGACCCTGGTGAACCTATCTAGGCTTGAAGAAGACCCTGGCGGGACTATATAGGCTTGGAGAAGACCCTGGTGGATCTATCTAGGTTTGGAGAAGACCCTGGATGACCTATGTAGGCTTGGAGAAGACCTTGGGGGACCTATTTAGGGTACACAAGATTGATCTTCCTACAGAGCAGTCATCTATCAAGTCACCATGGCTCATGATTGAGCGGATGGCCGGTCAGTAATAATAAAATAAGTTGTTTATTAGTCTGTGTTTCGAAGCATTGAGGAGGAAGCGTCATGCTTCGAAATGAATAGACTAATATACTACTTACTTACCTATAATGATCTCTGTCAGAAGAGGGGAATTTACCCCTTCTCTCTTATTACACTGCTCTACAAAAGATGAGCGGATCAAGAAAAATATTCCAATTTGCCCTTCACAAGATTTTTCCCAGGAAATTTGATTCATAGAGCAGTTATTGCTTAATGTTACTCTTCAGACCCGAGGACTCAATGAACGTAAGGTGTGAAAAAAAATGCTCATGGCTCACCCCCTAGGCTCCTCACCATCACCCAACCAGAGGACACTGCATTTTCATATCCCCGCTGTATACACCGAAATCCCAGAGCCTATCACGGTAAGCTTAGACTATGGGCTTTAATGAGGACTGGGAGAATTTTGCCCAGGCGCGTGAAACATCATGACATGCGCGAAGATTTCATTGCTCGCGGGACAAAGGGCAACGTGGATCAGACGGGTGACAGTGAAGCGCAGAACGGCCAGAGAGGTGAGCTATAGGGTGAGCATAAGGATTTTTGCTTTTATTTCTTAAAGACTAATGCCATTAAAGATTTGCAATAATTGGGGGCCCGTTGGAGCTTTTGCATCAGGGTCCACGAGCTTCAAGTTACGGCACTGATGTTGGGGGCTGTAGTCTTCTATGTATAGAATAAAACAGAATGATAGTAGTAATTGTTAGGTCATGCTGGGTATTGTAGTACGCTATGCATATCATAGCAGTGTCCAGTAGCTCGGTTATGCTGAGGGTTGTAGTTTTCCACGAACAGAGAATAATAGACTATAAACAGTTTTCCATCATACATTACAAGACACAAAGCCAGTGCCGCTGTTAATGTGTTGTTTTTCCAGTGATATTTTCATAGCGTATCCAGCGGTTATTTCACGCGGTCGTGGGGACGATGACATCACACTGTTCGCTGGAGCGCAGCTGTATTCTGCTGTTATCAGTTATACAAACAGACAATCAGACCAATGTTCCAAAGACATTCATTTCTGTCCTGAAGTATAAATAGGTCTGTTTTCTCTTTCTGTGATCTGTCTCCTGCCAAGAGATTCACACTGGATCATAGAGAAATGAAAATATTATATTAAAATAAAACAAATCTCATATGATAGTTATTAGTTCTGACCTGTTTGACTTCTGGAAAGTCATTAACCTTAAGAATACGGGCCTGAAAGTCTGTAAAACAACTAATGATATAATAAATGTTGAACATATTAGTGATGTGTTAAACTAGCTAAAAACTTCATATTTCATTCAATACTAATGGTAAAAACAAGAATATAACTACTATAATCCTGCCCTCCATGTACAAGACTATAACTACCAAAATACTGCCCCCTATGTACAAGAATATAACTACTAAATACTGCCCCTATGTACAAGAATATAACTGCTATAATACTGCTCCCTATACACAAGAATATAACTACTATAATACTGCTCCTATGTACAAGAATATAACTACTATAATGCTGCCCCTATATACAAGAATATAACTACTATAATACTGCTCCTATGTACAAGAATATAACTACTATAATACTGCCCCTATGTACAAGAATATAACTACTATAATACTGCCTCTATGTACAAGTATATAACTACTATAATACTGCCCCTTATGTACAAGAATATAACTACTATAATACTGCCCCTATGTACAAGAATATAAGTACTATAATACTGCTCTTATGTACAAGAATATAACACTATAATACTGACTCTATGTACAAGAATATAACTACTATAATACTGCTCAGGATGTACAAGAATATAACTACTATAATGCTGCCCCTATATATAAGAATATAACTACTATAATACTGCTCCCTATGTACAAGAATATAACTACTATAATACTGCTCCTATGTACAAGAATATAACTACTATAATACTGCTCCTATGTACAAGAAAATAACTACTATAATACTGTTCCTATGTGCAAGAATATAACTACTATAATACTGCTCCTATGTACAAGAATATAACTACTATAATACAGCTCCTATGTACAAGAATATAACTACTATAATACTGCCCTTATGTACAAGAATATAACTACTATAATACTGCTCTGGATGTACAAGAATATAACTACTATAATACTGCTCTGGATGTACAAGAATATAACTACTATAATACTGCTCCTATGTACAAGAATATAACTACTATAATACTGCTCCTATGTACAAGAATATAACTACTATAATACTGCCCCTATGTACAAGAATATACTGTAACTACTATAATACTGCCCCTATGTTCAAGAATATAACTATTATAATACTGCTCCTATGTACAAGAATATAAATTCTATAATACTGTCCTCTATGTACAAGATTATAACTACCAAAATACTGCCCCCTATGTACAAGAATATAACTACTATATACTGCCCCTATGTACAAGAATATAACTGCTATAATACTGCTCCCTATATACAAGGATATAACTACTATAATACTGCTCCTATGTACAAGAATATAACTACTATAATACTGCCCCTATGTACAAGAATATAACTACTATAATACTGCCTCTATGTACAAGTATATAACTACTATAATACTGCCCCTTATGTACAAGAATATAACTACTATAATACTGCCCCTATGTACAAGAATATAACTACTATAATACTGCTCTTATGTACAAGAATATAACACTATAATACTGACTCTATGTACAAGAATATAACTACTATAATACTGCTCAGGATGTACAAGAATATAACTACTATAATACTGCCCCTATATATAAGAATATAACTACTATAATACTGCTCCCTATGTACAAGAATATAACTACTATAATACTGCTCCTATGTACAAGAATATAACTACTATAATACTGCTCCTATGTACAAGAATATAACTACTATAATACTGCTCCTATGTACAAGAAAATAACTACTATAATACTGTTCCTATGTGTAAGAATATAACTACTATAATACTGCTCCTATGTACAAGAATATAACTACTATAATACAGCTCCTATGTACAAGAATATAACTACTATAATACTGCCCTTATGTACAAGAATATAACAACTATAATACTGCTCCTATGTACAAGAATATAACTACTATAATACTGCCCCTATGTACAAGAATATACTGTAACTACTATAATACTGCCCCTATGTTCAAGAATATAACTACTATAATACTGCTCCTATATAAAAGAATATAACTACTATAATACTGCCCCTATGTACAAGAATATACTGTAACTACTATAATACTGCCCCTATGTACAAGAGTATAACTACTATAATACTGCCCCATATATACAAGAATATAACTACTATAATACTGCTCCTATGTACAAGAATATAACTACTATAATACTGCCCCTATGTACAAGAATATAACTACTATAATACTGCCTCTATGTACAAGAATATAACTACTATAATACTGCCCCTTATGAACAAGAATATAACTACTATAATACTGCCCCTATGTACAAGAATATAACTACTATAATACTGCCTCTATGTACAAGAATATAACTACTATAATACTGCCCCTTATGTACAAGAATATAACTACTATAATACTGCCCCTTATGTACAAGAATATAACTACTATAATACTGCCCTTATGTACAAGAATATAACACTATAATACTGACTCTATGTACAAGAATATAACTACTATAATACTGCTCAGGATGTACAAGAATATAACTACTATAATACTGCCCCTATATATAAGAATATAACTACTATAATACTGCTCCCTATGTACAAGAATATAACTACTATAATACTGCTCCTATGTGCAAGAATATAACTACTATAATACTGCTCCTATGTACAAGAATATAACTACTATAGTACTGCTCCTATGTACAAGAATATAACTACTATAATACTGCCCTTATGTACAAGAATATAACTACTATAATACTGCTCTGGATGTACAAGAATATAACTACTATAATACTGCTCCTATGTACAAGAATATAACTACTATAATACTGCTCCTATGTACAAGAATATAACTACTGTAATACTGCCCCTATGTACAAGAATATAACTACTATAATACTGCTCCTATGTACAAGAATATAACTACTATAATACTGCTCCTATGTACAAGAATATAACTACTATAATACTGCCCCTATGTTCAAGAATATAACTACTATAATACTGCTCCTATATAAAAGAATATAACTACTATAATACTGCCCCTATGTACAAGAATATACTGTAACTACTATAATACTGCCCCTATGTTCAAGACTATGACTACTATAATACTGCTCCTATATAAAAGAATATATCTACTATAATACTGCTCCTATGTACAAGAATATAACTACTATAATACTGCCCCTATATACAAGAATATAACTACTATAATACTGCCCCTATGTACAAGAATATAACTACTATAATACTGCCTCCTATGCAGAAGAATATAACTACTATTCATCTTCATGTACGTCATTTCTGAAGATAAAGATTATCACAAGTAAATAACTACTAACAGCAGGAGGCAATGGCTGCACAGGCCAGTATCGTAGCATATTCCTGTACATAGAGGGCAATATTATAGTAGTTATATTCTTGAACATATGAGCAGTATTATAGTAAATAAAAAAGCCAAGAAGCCAGCTCTGCCTGTGGTCAGCACGCAATACAAAAAGTGCATATGCACATATTAATTTCTAACTATTCTTTAAACTGAGACATTTAGCTAACAATTGATCAATTCTTTGAGCTACCCCGCCACGTCACGACATTCTCAGATGGGGCAGTCCTACCCCACGTTTTTTTATATATACGCTGTGCCATTACGGCCTCCTAAAGGGCAGCGCAGATAAAGGCAGACCAGGTCCGGACATGACATCCGGACATTATCAGATCTGACCCCCACACTGCCAGACCAGATCATGTCCGGACCTGGTCTGCCTTTATCTGCACTGCTTTTCTGGCGCCGTGGGAGTAGTTCAGAAATGCTTCAGGTACGTGTGCATTTGATATGGTTCTGCTTTTGATGCATTCAGGAGGCCGTAATGTCACAGCGTATTAAAAAACGTAGAGTAGGACTGCCCTATCTGAGAATGCCGTGACGTGGCGGGGTAGCTCAAAGAATTGATCAATTGTTTGCCAAATGTCTCAGTATAAAGTACAGTTAGAAATTCATATGTGCACATGCACTTTTTGTATTGCATGCTAACCACAGGCAGTGCTGGCTTCTTGGCTTTTTTATTTACTATAATACTGCTCATATGTTCAAGAATATAACTACTATAATACTACCTCTATGTACAGGAATATGCTACGATACTGCTCTGTGCAGCCATTGCCTCCTGCTGTTAATAGTTATTTACTTGTGATAATCTTCATCTTCAGAAATGACGTACATGAAGATGAATCATTTGTATTCAGAGTAAACGTTCTGCGGGAAAAAAAAATGTAAACCCTAACATTAGTGTAATGGTCGTGTAGATGAATTAGTGATCTGACCACATCCTAAAGGCTGAAAACCATTAAGTGTCGTGTATCAAACATACAAGACCGGTGCATTGTGCCGCCGCCGTCTGTGCTTGCCGGCAGCTGCTTACTCTGTACTTGGATTTCTTCCTGTTTGTATTGGAAGCAGCAATAAAGAAAGGCATTAATTTCCAATGTGACTAAATAAAATGCAGTAAAAGAACAGTGAAAGTGCCGGAGATGTTCAATATACAGTGATACAAACATGGCAAATACCAGATGTAACACATGTCTAGAAAATTATAAATTCTGTAAAGAAAATGTCCTTATTGATATAATATTATAATAAAAAAATAGTAAAAATAATGAAAATAATAATAATAATAAAATTATTATATATACATTGTAAAGTAGCGGCTTGCTGCATTGCAAATACCAGTATATACCGTATCACAAAGGTCACTATGGGACGTTTATACCATAAGGGTTAATGTATTACAAGTGGTGGGTTTGCAAGTTAGCAGAAGGATATGGGTGTATCTGGCAAATCTGAAACCTCCCATAGGTGTGTCTCATGTGGAACAGATGGGATATAGCCCAACTTCCTCTTAGATCACATGTTCCTTTGGGTTTGGGGCAGCTATGCTGTGAGTAGCACATGGTGGAGAATCCATGTGTGCAGAGCTTGAGTTAGCTTTGGCAGTTCCTATGAAGACCAGGTATTGCTCAGTGTTTGGAGCCACCAATGTCCTGGAAGGCACCTGGGATGGAATGCTTGGAAGTAGCTGGCGTCCTGGAAGGCACCTGGGATGGAATGCTTGGAAGTAGCTGGCGTCCTGGAAGGCACCTGGGATGAAATGCTTGGAAGTGACTGGCGTCCTGGAAGGCACCTGGGATGGAATGCTTGGAAGTGACTGGCGTCCTGGAAGGCACCTGGGATGGAATGCTTGGAAGTAGCTGGCGTCCTGGAAGGCACCTGGGATGGAATGCTTAGAAGTGATTGGCGTCCTGGAGGGCACCTGGGATGGAATGCTTGGAAGTGACTGGCGTCCTGGAAGGCACCTGGGATAGAATGCTTGAAAATGACTGGTGTCCTGGAAGGCACCTGGGATGGAATGCTTGGAAGTGACTGGCGTCCTGGAAGGCACCTGGATGGAATGCTTGGAAGTGACTGGCGTCCTGGAAGGCACCTGGGATGGAATGTTTGGAAGTAGCTGGCGTCCTGGAAGGCACCTGGTATGGAATGCTTGGAAGTGACTGGCGTCCTGGAAGGCACCTGGGATGGAATGCTTGGAAGTGACTGGTGTCCTGGAAGGCACCTGGGATGGAATGCTTGAAAATGACTGGCGTCCTGGAAGGCACCTGGGATGGAATGCTTGGAAGTAGCTGGCGTCCTGGAAGGCACCTGGGATGGAATGCTTGGAAGTGACTGGCGTCCTGGAGGGCACCTGGGATGGAATGCTTGGAAGTGACTGGCGTCCTGGAAGGCACCTGGGATGGAATGCTTGGAAGTGACTGGCGTCCTGGAGGGCACCTGGGATGGAATGCTTGGAAGTGACTGGCGTCCTGGAAGGCACCTGGGATGGAATGCTTGGAAGTGACTGGCGTCCTGGAAGGCACCTGGGATGGAATGCTTGGAAGTGACTGGCGTCCTGGAAGGCACTTGGGATGGAATGCTTGGAAGTGACTGGCGTTCTGGAAGGCACCTAGGATGGAATGCTTGGAAGTAACTGGCGTCCTGGAAGGCACCTGGGATGGAATGCTTGGAAGTGACTGGCGTCCTGGAAGGCACCTGGGATGGAATGCTTGGAAGTGACTGGCGTCCTGGAAGGCACCTGGGATGGAATGCTTGGAAGTGACTGGCGTCCTGGAAGGCACTTGGGATGGAATGCTTGGAAGTGACTGGCGTTCTGGAAGGCACCTAGGATGGAATGCTTGGAAGTAACTGGCGTCCTGGAAGGCACTTGGGATGGAATGCTTGGAAGTGACTGGAGTCATGGAAGGCACCTGGGATGGAATGCTTGGAAGTAGCTGGCGTCCTGGAAGGCACCTGGGATGGAATCCTTGGAAGTAGCTAGCGTCCTGGAAGGCACCTGGGATGGAATGCTTTAAATTGTTGGCGTTCTGAAAGGCACGAGGTGAGGAGTCCAGAGATGTGTGGAGAGCCTGGAGTATGCCTCTCTGTTTTCAGGATTGGTGGACTAAGATGTCGGTGAGTGGATGTTGTGATGCCTTCACTGAGACACTGTAACATAATGTGTAAATACCGCCCGGTAGGCGTACCTACCATTGGAAATGACTAAATGTCATGAGTTTTCTGTTGATGTTAATGGACTGTATCATGTTTGAGGTTTTTGATGTGTAATAAACAAAGAACTTTATTGTACTGTAAAAACATGGTGCCAGTTTGCCTTAATCCCGCTACCATTTGAGTGTCCCGCAACATGCTTAGTGGGCAAATCCATACTATATATATATACAAATATTTATAAAAAATATATTAAAACTAAAAATAATCAACCTAGTAGACACAAGTACAAACCATCAAGCATTCATGTGGCTGCAGTTTTCCTCCCAAGAAATGCATTTGTAGTGAAGAGAAATGTGCTGTAAATACTCAACATTTGCACCGATCCTAACACTGCAGTTAGATATTTCTATCTAGTTGATAAATATTTTTAATTAATCGTTGCACAACTAACAAGATGTTTTTGAAGCCCAAAAACTTCAATGGGCATGAGTTCCATGCAGTGGCGTAACTTGACGCTCATGGGCCCCAATTCAAAAACTCCAACAGGGCCCTCAATTATTGCAAATCTTCAATACAATTAGTCTTTTTCTATAGGCCAAAGAGACTTTTATGGCCCCCAGGCATCAGGGCCCAGGTGCATTTGTAACCCTTACACCTGTTGTAGTTACGCTTTTGGTTCTATGATGGATAAAACATATTTGTGAAACACAGATGTGTGAATGCACCTTAAGTGTTCAGTTTTCCTGCAACACAAGCAAAGAGAAAATGAAGAATTACAGAGTATCCACCTAAATTAAGGAACTGTCCAGGACTTTAACATTGATGATTGATCCTTAGCATTGGTGGGGGTTTGACACCCAGATCCCAGCCGATCAGCTGCTCCAGGTGCCACCACCAGCCGTACCTTCTCAGATGCGGAGCTGCACATTCGACGGAATAGTGGCCACGGCCAGATACTGCACATCCCAATTAATTCGAGGAGGGGTCAGATATGTGGATGTGGATGCAGCCACTGTGCAGTTGATGTAGCTGTGTAGTAGCTCCAGCTGGCGGCAGCACTGGGAAAACAGCTGATCAGCAGGAGTGCAGGGCATCACACTTCCATGGATCAGATATTGATGACCTATCCTCTTTAGATTGGATTTAAAGTTGTTCTTATTTAAATATGCCAGCAGCAGTTTTGCGCATGCGCAAAATTGTGCAGAGCTTGGTGCAGGTCCTGGCTGTCAATCAAGGTCCCAAGTGCTGAGAAGAATGAGCAATCTTAGAATATTGATGAAAGGAAAATGTCCTGTATCATCCTAATATTACATCAGAAAACTTACTGCAAAAACAGGAACCATGAGCAGTTCAGCACATGTGCAACATGGTTTAGGGATTGATGGCTCGTCCTGGCTGTCCATCACAGTCCCCAGTGCTGAGAAGGATGAGAAAATGTGGAATATGGAAGAAGGTCAAACCCCCAGTATCTTCCTAAAAAGATATTATACTTGCTGCAATAACATAAATCATGAACAGTTCTGTCCATGCGCAAAATTGTGCAGAGTTTGGTGCAGGTCCTGATTGTCAATCAAGGTCCCAAATGCTGAGAAGGATGAGGAAATTTAGAATAGAATACTGATGAAGGAAAAACCTCCTGTGTCATCCTAATAGTACATCAGAAACTTGTTGGAAAAACGGGAACCAGGAGTAGTTCTGCGCATGTGCAACATTGTTCAGAGCTTGATGGGTCATTCTTGCTGTCAATCACAGTCCCCATGACTTAGAAGGATGAGAAGCTTTTGAATATAGATGAAGGGCAACCTTCAGTATCATTGCAAAAAAATCATCATACTTGCTGCAAAAACAGGAAGCATTAACAGTTCTGCGCATGCGCAACATTGTACAGAGCTTGATAGCTGGTCCTTGCTGTCAATCACAGTCCCCAGGACTTAGAAGGATGAGATTTTGAATATGGATGAAGGGCAACCTTCAGTATCATCCTAAAAAAAATATCATCATACTTGCTGCAAAAACAGGAAACATTAACAGTTCTGCATGTGCTCAACATTGTTCAGAGCTGGGTGGCTGGTCCTGGCTGTCAATCTCAGTCCCAGATGCTAAGTGGGATGAGAAAATTCAGAATATTGATGAAGGTGTAACCTCCAGTATCATCATCATACTTGTTGGTAAAACAGGAACCTTGAATGGTTCTGCGCATGCGCAAAATTGTGGAGGACATGGAGCCGTTTCTGTCAATCAAAGTCACAAGAGCAAAGAAGGAGATAAAATATTTACAAAGGGTAAATCTCCTGAACCTCCTGAATTGATACACTGGCAAACTTGCTGAAGAAACAGAGAGAGAGAGAATGTTTTTGAACTATCCAGAAGGAAATGTGAATAGTGATTTATCAGGGAGTAGTTTTTTTTTTATTGGGACAACTCTACTTTGAAGCTAGCAAAAGATAAAATATTCTTCAATACTTTTTGATATTATAATGTTAATATTTTGCACCTGGCTCCTTTAAGAAACTGCAAGGAGAAGCTTTACAGTAGGAGCAGAATGGTTTAACCATCACACATATTAAATGCTCAGATATTTTACAATGCACTGAGAGGATCGGGGTAAGTAACTAAACATATGTGCGGTATTGTATGCAGCCTTCACGCTTTATGGCGGGTCCAGTTACACAGGGTAGAGACTATCGCTGTAAGCTTACAGTATGTTACTCTACACATCTTTATAGGTTTTCAGTTGAGTTTGTTGTGGAGCCAAGAGTTGCTTTTTTTAGGTTTTAAAGGGACACAGGGATCACATATATATGGCCTTCCTGTTCTAACAAAATGTCAAAAACGTCTAAATCGTTATAGCTGTAACCTGAAGCTCATGGGCTGCAGTGCAAATCTGCAACATAACCCTCAACCCTACAACTATGAGGGTCACCTCTATGGCTAAGGCTCTATATGGCGCCATAAAATTATAAGATGATAGGCGGTGTAATGCTTCACCCACACACGTGGTTTGCAGCAGATCAAACCTACAAGGACACAATGAAAAGCATAAACACTTCGTGAAGCACGAGAGAAGACTTGACAACTTTTACTCCCAACGGACTGGGACTATCTTGTGTGACATTGTTGGAAATTCTGCAAAACTTTACTCAAGTCGTGACCACATCTCCTTTTCATAGGCAATGCCTCCTCCACGCTGTTCTGGTCTCATAGTAACACACACTAGAAACTAAAGCCTACCTTGTGTAATTGTATTTGGAGGTGCTGTCAGTTTTTTATATTGATCTTTTTCAATGATTTCTGTCGCCTTCCTATGTGATTACATCAGACCAGTCACTGGTTTTGTCATCAGAAGGGAGCACCAGAAGAATCAAACAACAAGGCCGAAGACCAGGGACTTGAATCGCAGGCGGCATAAGGACTCCGCCCCTCTGTATTATTAGTATGCTCTGGAGTTTATACCAAATTCAGAAATTAATATTTTACTTTTCACTGCAATTGTGAGACCTTTAATTGAGAACAACTGTGTATTTGGATAAATTTAATCTAAGGGCCGCTTTACACACCAACGTCTGTGTCCAACTTCTGAACAGATCTCTGGTTGCAGTGAAATCATGGACACATTGTTCCATTTTGTGGCTGTGTACAAATGGAGCAATGTGTCCATGATTTCACTGCAACCAGAGATCTGTTCAGAAGTTGGACACAGAAGTTGGTGTGTGTAAAGCGGCCCTAATGGCCAAATCGAGTGAATCTGTCTGAACGACAAACATTAAAGGGATCCTGTCACCTCCAGAACGCCTCCTAAGCTACCACAACATGTCCCTGCACCATCCTATCACTAATCTCACACTTCTTTTGTCTCCTAAAAGCATCCTGTGAAAGTGGATAAAAACGTTTTAATACTCACTCATTAGTGATTATAATTAGCAGAGTGACTATTCTTTAGTCACCAGGGCAGGCTGTTTTGCAGCCTGAATGATCCACCCTCTCTCTGTCTGTTTGCTCTGCTTGTGCAGGCTTTGCCCTCCCCCCTCTCTATCACTCACAGAATGCAAATCATTAGTCCTGCCTTCAGCTCCACATCACAGCAGCACAGACAGAGAGAGGGTGGATCCTCGAGGCTGCAAAACAACATGCCCTGGTGACTAAAGAATATAGCCCCTGCTAATTATAATGCCTAATGAGTAAGTATTAAAATGTTTTTCTGCACTTTCACAGGATGCTTTTAGGAGACAAAAGGAGTGTGAGATTAGTGAATGGATGCTGCAGGGACATGTTTTGATAGCTTAGGAGGCGTTCTGGAGGTGACAGGATCCTTTTAAGAGATTTGCTCATTTCAACTTGCAATAATTATAGGAATATTCACCAAGTCGGACACCCATCTACAGTCAGCTGTTTCAGGGGTTAGAATACATACATTACCTTTCTAACCACACATTTAGCGTCTCCTCTCCCACCCGCACACTCCCTCCTCATCCCGACCTCTGCTGCAATCCTGCAAGGCTCCATCCTAAGACCCCTACTCTTCTCCATCTGTACCCTCAGCCTGGGACAACTCATAAAGTCCCACCACTTCCAGTACGCTCTATATACTGATGACACTTGTATCTATTACTTTCACCCAGACGTCACCTCGCTGCTGTCCAGGACCCCAAAGTGTCTATCGGCCATATCCTCCTCCTTCTCCTCTCGCTTCCTAAAACTCAACATGGACAAGTCTGAACTCATTATCTTTCCTTCATCTCACGTATCTTTCCTATCTGATGTATCTATCACAGTAAATGGCACCATGTTCTTGCCTGTACTGGAAATCCACTGCCTCTGAGTAACCCTTCACTCTGCCTTGTCCTTCAAATCACACATCCAAACTCTTGCCACCTCTTGTTGCCTCCAGATCAAAAATATTTCAAGAATCCGTCCTTTTCTCAACCTCCTCCAATCTACTAAAATGCTTGTACATGCCCTCATCATCTCCTGCCATGATTACTGCAACATCCTTCTCTGTGGCTTCCCTGCTAATGCTCTCACACCTCTCCAAACTGTCCACAACTCTGCTGCCCAACTAATCCACCTCTTTCTATGCTACTTCCCCACTTTCTCCCTGTCCTATTCCCCAACGAATCCAGTTCAAACTCCTAACAGTGACCTACAAATCCATCCATAACCTGTCCCCACCCTATATCTCCAAACTATTTCCCCAATATCTTCCCTCAAGTAATCTCTGTTCCTCCCAAGACCTCCTCCTCTCCTCAACACTTATTAGTTTCTCACCCAATCGCCTCCAACATTTCTTCCGAATATCCCCCATCCTCTGAAATTCTGTGCCCCGATACATCCGATTATCTACCATGCTTGGAAGCTTTAGATGGAACTTGAAAACTCATCTCTTCAGGAAAGCTACAGCCTGCAATGACCTCCCTGCTGCTTCACCACCACCGGAGCTGCCACCTAACCACCACCAGAGCTGCCCCCTCACCACCACCAGATCTGCTGCAACCCCCAACCTACTGTCTCCTCCTCATCGTCAAAACCACTGAAACTGGAAACTGGATTGTTCTGTAGAATGTAAACTCTAGTCTGGAGATCACGTCCATATGGCATAGACAGCTGTGAAGATCCCTACTAAGATTGAATTCCATGTAACAGGTCAGTAGCCATCTACTGCCATGCTTGGGTGGTCGGTACTCGAACCGAGTGGTCAGATGCTTGGCTGGGTTTGACTCATGTACTTAGTGGGAAACTCACTCATCACTAGTAGCCACAGATCTATAGTAGCCACAGATCTATAGTAGCCACAGATCTATCAATCTCAAACATCAATTTTTGGATGAGATTTTGAGTATTTATTCTGTTCATTTCTCTGAAAATAATATAAGCAATGTTTAAAAATAAGAGTCCGGGGATCTGGGTGGTGCTCCTGCAGGTCTTCTGTAAATTTGTAATATTGGTGGTAAATAGTGAATTCCTCCCTTTGCCTTGTCTCTATGAGAAGTTATGACCAGTCTGTGACATATGTAATGTGATCTAGAAGTCGCAGGTGCACCATTTCCTGTTCTCCAGAAAGAAATCCTGTTTAAACTTCATAAATCGAGTAATTGGATATTCTGGGCATAAAAAAAAATCTAAAAATACTGAACGTCCTTTGAAATGTGTCTGGGGTTTTATGTGCAAAGCTCCGGTCCACGGGCCGGTTCCCTCTACTTAATGTAAAACCCTGAGGACTATTTCTCCGCAGCCACTGATAGACGTTCCTGCCGCTCCGTGCCAGACTGGAAACACTGTCAGCAACAACCGGCGCACCAAATCAATCCCGGCCCGGCATGAAAACCTCCTAATCTGCCGGATTACCTGCAATTTATTCAGAAAATCTCTACAAAGAGCAACAACTGGTCTGAAGTGTAAAATACACAAACAGGAGAAAGGAACTTCTGAGACGTCCAGATCTAGAGAAATAAATACACGAGTGAAGGGCAAGTGTAGTGACAAGGTCGTGTAACTCCGGCTGACAGACAGCCACAATCCCAAGTGCCGTAACACCGGGAGATTTAGGAGGGATTGAGCTTTTGTTTTTTTATTTGTATGCCCATGACAACACTTTTTGGCCGGACTTCACTGAGACGTTAGAGATAGGAAAGTTGAACTATATCTACAACTGAAACAAGAATCGGAGAGTTTACGAGTACTCTCAGTATAGAATGACTGGTCAAACCAAGCACAATCGCTGGGGGCATCATGGCGCGGCCAAGCATTTAAGTGCACTCTACCTCCTGCTTGTTTTCCATCTCTTTCCTTGAAGCCAGAGCTATCAATCTAAAGGCCCCGTCACACACTACGATATCGTTAATGATATCGTTGAAATGTCACAGGTTTTCAGTCAATCTAACGATGTTGTTCAGTGTGACATGTACATCCGATCAATGATAATCGGGCAGATCGTTGATGGGAGATTTGTGAACCGGACCTTAAACCAAACGATGAGCATTTGTCCAACCTGCAGCATGGGTGTGTGTGACACCTTGATAACGATGTCATTAACGACCTCGCCTATTGGGAAGTGAAGGACGTAGGTGAGCTAACGACCGCAAGTATCGTTTGCTTGTCGCGGAATCATTGCTGCGTCGTTAACGCTATCTATACGTGTGACATTTCACTAGCGATCATTGAACGCCGTTCAAGCGATCTAGGTCAAGTCGGATCGTTGATCGCATCGTTCAGCCATTGAAGCGCGAGACGGGGCCTTAAGAAGAGGGGGTGGAGATAGAGGGAAAACAACCAGGTGGGAAGGTGCTCTTGAATGATTGGCCGCTCCATAATACACCGAGTGACTGTGCTTGGCTTGACCAGTCATTCTGTACTGAGAGTCAATGTAAAGTCTCCAATTCTTGTTTCCACTATTATAGTTGGAGCTCAACTTGAAGCCCCGGCCAAAGAAGTTTGGCTTGACCAGTCATTCTGTACTGAGAGTCCTTGTAAACGCTCCGATTCTTGTTTCAGCCACTACAGTTGTAGATACAGATGAACGATTTTGCTTGGTTTGACCAGTCATTCTGTGCTGAGAGTCAATGTAAAGACTCCAATTCTTATAGTTGGAGCTCAACTTGAAGCCCTGGCCAAAGAAGTTTGGTTTGACAAGTCATTTTGCGCTAACAAATACTCTTTAAAGCACCACTATAGTGTTTTGTTTTGTTTTTCCTGCTCTGTAGTGGTGTTGTAAGTGTAAGCCCCCTGTCTATGGCTTTTACTCATCTTCCATCAGCTTCACCTCATACTAATGCCACTCCAATCCCGTGCCCTTATATTGTGCCCAGAACGTCTGACAGGCTGGAAACCAGAAGTTACATCTCCAGCGTTCAATGCGTATCTATGAGAGCCAGAATGAGGCTAGAGGAAGGCCAGAATGAGGTCAAACTGAGGCCAGAATGAGGTCAGAGTGATGCCAGAATGAGACTAGAACAAGGCCTGAATGAGGTCAGAGTGAGGCTAGAATGAGGCCAGAAAGAGGCTCCGATAGACTTGTATTGAGTTGCGACCTCCTGCATTCTCTATGAAACACTGGAGACTAACCAGGGATGAATATGGCAGCAGGTGAGTATAAAACAAGGGACAGGAGACTTAGGCTATGTGCACACGTTGTCGGGTGC
Source organism: Allobates femoralis (assembly GCA_033576535.1). NCBI lineage: Eukaryota > Metazoa > Chordata > Amphibia > Anura > Aromobatidae > Allobates > Allobates femoralis. Next base: position 149,576,949 of record JARQOC010000007.1, read on the forward strand.
ACAGCGGGTTAGGGTCGGCGGCGGCTGGGCGGACCCGACAGGAAGCTCCGGAGCCGTCCACCGGCTTCCTGTCGGGTATGTGCGGCGGCTGTGCCTCGGGTTTGTGGCGGGTGCACAGCGGGTTAGCGCCGGCGGTTCTGCAGCGGCTGGAAGCAGCACATGATTCCGCTTGCAGCTGCTGCAGAACCGGCCGGATTATAGAACATGCTCATTGTTTGCTAACCCGCTGGGAACCCAGCGGGTTAGCAACGGATGAGCATGTGGAAACCGCCGATGTGTGCACACCGGGGGTCGGTTTCCATAGGTTTATATGTTAACCCAAAAGCCGCTTTTGGATTAACATAAATTTACATAAACCTCATGGAAACCGACCGGCGGTTTCCGCGGCTAAACCTGCAGTAAACCTTCCTGTGTGCACATAGCCTTACAGTGGGTAATAGAAAGTATTCAGACCCCTTTAAATTTTTCACTCTTTCCTTTGTGTGCAGCCATTTGGTGAATTCAAAAAAGTTCATTTTTTCTCAATAATGCACCCCATCTTGACCGAAAAAAACCAGAAATGTAGATATTTGTGCAAGACCCTTTGAGAGAGTCAGAAAGAGTAAAGTGTATCTTTTGTGGGAAAAAAAATGTGGGCAAATCCGGCAGCTCCTGGGAGGAAAGAAAGTTTATTTTCTCCCAGGTGCCGCACTATCATCATCTCAATAACACTACTAACCTGTAGATAACCCTATATCTGCAGGTAAATAGCATTTTTGGTCCTAATAAGTTCCCATTAAGGTTTTGTTGCATTAGTTTTATTAGTTGGAAACTTTCAGGTGTTTTTAACCCCGTAAAACCTTTACTGCTTCGCCGGTAAATTTGGTGTTGACAGGTTTTCGGCACTTTTGTTCTTACCCATTCGCCACTATGAAGCTGTTGTAGTGTTTCGTTGCCTGCCTTGCTTCGGCTATTATATTTTTTCCTCTACGCCATGAATCTTGCTGTGGAAACACAGCACTGTACGACGTAAGAATGTAAACGTGACACTTTTGTATAAAATTGCTTTTTTTTGCTCCTATTTCCAGTCGGCTGCAGGATCTCATATAAATTTTCTCTGCTGTCTTTCGGAGTTGTAGGGCCTGTCAGGCACCCCCTGCTACAAAGGCTGGATTGCCGGCAGCCTCCAGCGCTGTGTGTGCAGGTCTGGAAGCCCCTCCGCCAAAAATAACAATCAATAACCTGTTCTCTTCATCGCTCCAAGGAGCCGAGAGCGTCCAAGCTCAGCTGGGGCCTTTCCCACTTTGTCTAAAAAAGTCCGAGCGCTCCACTACAGTTATAATTACATCTGATCAAAATCACACATAAAAAATTAACAAAAAATAAGTCTCATTGCATAAGAACTAAGGTATCGGCTTCCATTACATCAGAATCTCATGGATCCACCAACCAATACTTTGCTGAACCCCGACCCAGGTGTCACCAGTTTGTAACCACGGGACAGAAGCCCGGATAACCTTCTCTGGCCTTTCGGCATTTCGGCGCCTCTTAGCCCTGTGCATTTTTATTGTGTTTTTTTGTGTTTTTTAGCGCAGTTTTGCAACAAATCTGCATTCAAATCCTTATGGCAGCCAAGTCAATGAGAATCCAGAGGTTTTGTGCACACCGTCAGAACCGCCAGCTGTGACCTCAGGTGAACTCATTGAACTCAATGTCGGATTACCAGATTAGACTGTATGTACACGTTGAGTGTTTGGTTGCAGAAATTTCTGCACCAAATCTGCATCATCTGGCAGAGAAACACACCAAAAACCTTATGCATTTTTTATGCACTTTTTAGTGCAGTTTTGTCTCAAGACTGCATGCAAATACTTATTACAGCAAAGTCAATGAGAGTTCTGAGGTTTTGTGTATTTGTTGCTTTTTTTTCCCTTGCAGATTTTGAGCAGAAATAAATCTGTAGAATGTCAAATCTTTCAGTGTTTTTGCAGTGTTTTTCCACCCCAGAATACATTAAAAATGCATGCAAAAAAGTGTCAAATAAAGCATCCCATTTTCGGTGCATTTTTTCTGCCAGGAGATGCAGACATTTCTACACCAAATACTCAACATGTGGTGGACATAATCTAAAGTAGGTTCACCATGATGTGATCCTTGGCCCTTTCCATGCTTCTCCTTTTTTTGTCTGGTTTCCCAACAACTCTTCTTTGGTCCCATTCTTCTTTTTTCTAGCCATTAACCAGGTTCCTCAAATGGGACACGAGTAGGGATGAGCGAGTATACTTGCTACTATTCGGTATTCGCGGAATAGTAGCGGTATTCAGACTACTCGCTACTCTCCGAGTACTTATGTGTACTCGAGAGTAGCGAGTAGTCCTAATACTTTCACAGTGTATCCAGGGCCAGTTTTAGGCAAAGTGGGGCCCTAGGCAAAAGGTTAAAGTGGGCCCTAAATGCTCAGGCCCCTTTCACATCTAACGCTTTGCTGCATTTTGCTCAATTTGCATTTCCATGCGTTTTTACCGCAAAAACGCATCAAAACGCATGCGTTTTTGTTCCCATTGATTTTAATGGAAACACATGCAAAAACGCTGCCCAAAACATCGGGGAAGACGTTTTGTGCAAAAATGCATGCGTTCCCATTGAAATCAATGGGGGAAAAAACGCTAGCGTTTTTAATGCGTTTTTAGCGGTAAAAACGGCTAGAAAGGCAAATTTAGCAAAACGCACACCAACCTTAGATGTGGAACAGGCCGTAGTTATATGGTAAGAGTGACTTCATAAGTTGATTATCTAGGTCAGAATAAGAACATACTGAACGTCATTTTTATTTCAATCATAAAAAAAAATAACTGAAATTTGTAAAAAAAAAAAATATTTTTTTTTTATTTTCCGAGACCCATGATGTTTTAATTTTTGAAGATACAGGGCTATGTGAGGGGTTACTTTATGTGCCCTGAGCTGACATTTTTACTGATACCATTTTGAGTCACATACAACATTTTGATCGCCTTTTATTGCTTTTTATTGTAACAACGTGGTGGCCTAAAAAACATAATTCTGGCGTTTTTATTTTTTTCCCATTACGCCATTTACCAATTGGATTAATTTACTTCATATATTGATAGCTTAGATTCTTACGAACGCAGCGATACCAAATATGTGTATTTTTACATTTTTTTCACTGTTTTATTGCTATTTTCAGTTCAGCTCCTTTGGGGGCCCCTAAGAGAGTGGGGGCCCTCGGCAACTGCCCAGTCTGCCCCCCCCTAACGCCGGCCCTGAGTGTATCTATACATACACTGCGAAAGTAGCCTAAAAGTGATTAAAAGTTGTTAAAAAATAATAAACTTACATACTCACCTTCCGACGCCTGCACCGGGACCGGCAGAGAAGACATCCGATCGCTGGACATGGACCTGTCACTACCAGCCAACCACGTGATCGGTAGCGGCCACCTGATTAGCCAATTTGCAAGGTCCTAGATGTACTATTAGGTGGCCCCTAGCGATGACGTAGTTGTGACGTGGCGCCATCTGATTGGCCAGATCCCTACCGGCCATCTGATTGGCTGGTAGTGACAGGTCCTTGTCCAGCAATCGGATGTCTTCTCTGCCGGTCCCGCTGCAGGCTTCGGAAGGTGAGTATGTAAGTTTATTATTTTTTAACAACTTTTACTCACTTTTAGGCTACTTTCGCAGTGTATCAATAGATACACTGCGAAAGTATTTGTACTCGCTTTACTCGCAACGAGTAGCGAGTACCGCTACCTACTCGTTGTGAATATAGCGAGCACAAATATTGAGGTACTCGGTCATCCCTAGACACGAGGTGCCACTTTCACCTAAGAAGACACTATTATTATAATAGGTGGCACACCTTTACAGGTTTGGTTTGGGGGCAAAAATTTCCAAATATAAAAGAATAAAAAATAAAAGATGGACCCCGATAAATATCTTCTATTCTGATCCTCTGAGGAATATAAAAGAAAAAAAAATTAAAGATGGACCCCGATAACTATCTTCTATACTGACCCGCCGAGGTTAGAAGAGTCTTCACAGAAGTTCCGCTCAGAGTCTCTTTGACCTACACCTTGATTGATTACTCTAACGATGCTTGGCGCTAATTGACAGGTCACATGCTTTGTCGGTGACACGTGGGCTTTATACGCGGCTTCCAGACTCCGCTCTGTTATGTTTTCCATGAAGCAGAAAAAAAAAGTTCACGTGAGGTCAATAACAAAATCTGCAACTTCTCGAGGAGAAGATTTACTGGGTCACAAGAGAATAAAAAGTGTCAAATTTATGACACAAGGAAAATGGAGAAAGAAATGTATCAAAATCACCGAAATCATAACAAGAAGGGACACGACTGTTTATTGTCAGCACTCACGTTACAATGTATGACGGGAAGAGATTTACATACAGATCACATTAGACAACACACAACATATAGAGAAGTCCTCACCGATGAGTAAACTCTATTAAGGCTGAGATCACATGTCCAGTAATCGTCCGATAGATCGGATCCAGCACAATCCATTGTGCAAACACAACTGTTTTGTGCATTTTGCAAAAAATTGATTTTTGTAGGATCTTTTTTTTTTTACATTGGAACTTATGGAAAACAGATCCATTACCTGAATGTTATTTATCTTCCATTTGAATCTGATCTAGCAAATAAAGAAACATGCACTCCAGCAGTGAGTTCACTGGCGGTCACAGAAGGTACCTTGAGAACCGCTAGCTGTGAACTCCAGAGACCTCATTGACGTCACTGCTTTCACAGCAGCGGCTCCCACACTGCCCTAAGTGTGTTTTGGAGACCGAGGTGAGCATTTTACCTTGGCTGGTTAGCAAATACGGAGGACTCCACATTGTTTTTTAATTAATTATTAATTTTTACACAGCACTTCGGGTTAGGCCAGCCTCACACCACAGTTTTTGAGCTTTCAGCTTGTGTCCGTTGTTTTACTGGATGCACCAGACACAGCCTAACAGCTCCGGACAACAGAACAGATCTTGTTTTCTGACGGAATCGGCAGCCTGCAGCTGCTGGAGCTGTCCCTTGCTGAAATGTCAGAATCGCGGCTAGCGGGGAGCTAGCCGCGGATCCGAAATCTCAGCCAGGAGCTTTCCACGGTGCTGAAGTTCAGCACTGGCCGCCTCTGAACTTCAGCACCCGGCATCCAGGAAATGGATGCGATTTTCTGTCAGATCCGGCACAATCTGGTGCCCATAGACTCCCATGTTGTCGGGTACCGGATCCAGTTGGATCCAGGTTTGTTTAACTTTTTGTCCCGGACACAAAAATGTGTCCGGAGCAAAAATCGAATGCAGCCTGAGGCCAGGGCCCCACTTGCATCTACAATCCAATTACTGGATCCAGTTTTTTCATTTTGAAATGTTGAAAAACGCATGCGTTAGAGCACCCATAGACTCCAATGTAAAAATCGCATTGTAAAAGTGTGCAAAAGTGCAATCCGTTTAACGCATTGAGTTTTTGATAAATCCGTTTTCAATAGGGTCTGCAACGTTTTTGGTGCATTTTCAAAACCAGATGCATTTTTTGGAACATGGGAGTCTATGGGAAACGCATGGTACATATAGGTACCATGCGTTAACTGATCCATTAACGGATGCGTTTAAAATGCCTCAAAAATGGCAAGGAACAAAACTGGATTCATTAACGGATCCAGTTAGTGAATGCAGGCTCCCAAGTGTGGCCCTAGTCTTATGCTGCCAGACAGTGACAAAATCGGTTGGCAAATCACTGCCATCTGGCACCATGGGACTACATTATGTCCAAAATCGGGTCCGGGGCTGTCAGGTTCACACTGGACAGCCCCGGACCTGAAAATGCCGTGGTGTGAAGTCGGCCTTAGGAGACAGACAGTCAGTGTGAGGTTTGCAGGAAACAACAGACTGACTGCAACCAATCACAGATGCTGTCACAGAGCATGGGTCAGAGAAGCAGTGAATATTCATAAGGTTTATTGAACGGGTCAGGAAAGAGTCTGACAGTAGTCTTATCTTCTGGGGAAACATGTACGTATAATTGTCCTTATCATTTTGCTTCCTTTTGCAGCCCCTTAGCCCTCCTGTCGTAGCTTCCAGCAATTATAAAAGACAGACAGCCTTTCAACTAACTTTATTTGGGCACCGAACCCGAATAGTAACAATTAGGTGTCAGGTACGAACCCTGAACTTTACCATTCGGGTTTACTCATCCCTACTCTCCACACCATAAAACATGGGGTTCCACTAGAATCTCACTCTCTATAGCGCTGTTGTTTAGATACTGTCTTGCACCATTATTGGTAACTGTATGACGGTATTATTTCAGCTGGTGTCACAATGTGGCACTGCTATTTAGCACTCCATAATATATTATTTTTGCAGTGTGTTATGGTGAAAGCTCTGTATAGCATTGTAATTTTTGGATCTATATGGGGGCGGTAACTGACCAACATATGGCTCTGTTACATGGGGGCGTATAATTAGGCACCATATGGTTTATTAATTTGTGCACTTTATGACTGTACATCATAGTGGGTGAGGGCTTAAAAGAAGGAGCCACCCAGGGCACCTCCCAAAGAAAACCTGTATATTTTTGCTGTCTCCCATGACAAATCTTCACGACATGGATTGAGGGAAAATCCAGCTGGTTGATGTTTAGGTTGGATTTGTGTTGCTTTTTATACATATTCATGCCTTTTTTTATACCGGAGGATCAGCCCATAGGACCCAGGTGACCCATATAAGCCGTCCAGACCTCTAATTGTTTTGGTTGAAATAATTAACAAAAAAAAAAAAAAATTACCATGTGAACAAGCGTTCTGCAGACCTAGCCCCGAGTCTTCCCATAAATGGTTTTATAAGACTCAGATGATGTGATTCATCAAACAAGTGTCGTGGCCGGCCCAGCGTATATGGCGGACTAATGGGAAAGAGTACACAGAGCAGTAAAAACACTGGCGATGGATCTGGGGCCAGACACGGGACGTGATGCCAAACTCCAGGCGTTCCCATGCACCGCTTCATTAACTGAACATGTAGAGTGTATGGGAAGCTGCTTGTTCAGTAGTGGGGTGGAGACGCAGCGCAGGCCAACGAAAACTAAGAAATGCACTGGTGTCTGTAATAATAGTATAGATTTACTGCAAAGGGTATGAAAACTTTTGCAAAAAAATTAATAATTGCAACAAGGCATCAACAATTGAAAAATAAATCACTTCTGCAAAAGGAGTTGATCAAGAATTGAGATTATTGTGTTTACAGCTGGGGATGATCAAGGACAACCATACCTGAAAAACTGGGATGGACACAACTCGAGTATAATGGAAGTCAATGGGAGACTCAAGCATTTTTCAAGAAGTTTCCCAAAAAGATGCTCGAGTTTTGAATAATTGACTTTAATTATACTCTGTACTAGAGTCAAGTGTGTCCAAGTGTCTGACTGCTCGTTCAATGCCTGAGCATGGTGGTGCTCGCTCATCATTCCTCATTACAAGCATCTGAGCATGGTAGTGCTTTGTCATCACTACTTGTTTCAAGCACAGAGCACCCGAGCATGCTACTACTCGCTTTTCACAATTTTTTCTACTGAGTAGCGAGCACCCGAGCATGGCAGTACTCCCTCATAACTACTCGTTTCGAGCACCCTAGCATGGTATTGCATGTTCATCACTACTTGTTTTGAGTACTGAGCAACTGAGAATGGTAGTGCACACTCGTCACTTGTTGTTTCAAGTACCGAGCACCCGAGCATGGTAGTCATTGCTCATCACTACTCATTTCCAGCACATTAGCATGGTAGTGCTCACCCTTCCCTACTCGTTTCATGTACAGAACACCCAAGCATGGTAGTGCTCACTCATTACTAGTCATTTTCAGTACCAAGCACCCATGCATGGTAGAGCTCGCTTTCCACTACTCTTTATGAGCACCTGAGCATGCTAGTGCTCGCTTTTCAATACTCTTTACAAATAACGAGCACCGGAGCATGGTAGTGTTCACTCATCACTACTCATTTCGAGTACCGAGCCCCTGAACATGGCAATGCTCCCTCATCAATACTCGTTTCAAGCACGGTAGCATGGTAGTGCTCTCCCATCTCTAGTCGTTTCATGCACAGAGCAGCCAAGCATGGTAGTGCTTGCTCATCACTACTCATTTCAAGTATTGAGCTCCTGAGCATGGCAGTGCTCCCTCATCACTACTCGTTTCGAGCACCCGAGCAAGGTATTGCCTGCTCATCACTACTTGTTTTGAGTACTCTTCAAACAATCGAAGGCACCACTGGTAATTTGGGATCTGCCACACTTGTCAAAACTGACGCATTAATCAAAAGAAAAGCTGACAAGTAACTGGAGGGTGATCACCATGTGTTATCAAATCACAAAACTTTATTACGGAGGAGCTCCCCTGACGACGTCATCGGGGGATGACGAAACGCGTAGGTTGACCCTTTGCAATTTATTATAGGACTGTCAATGTACTTTGTTCAGATGGGCCTGGTTTATTAATCTGAGACACTTTTCCTGTTTACCGCATTCTGATATGCTATGATGATAAACTTATTGTTTGGCATACTGTGAATTTATGATCTTAGATGTAATTGGGTAGAGAACTTGTGTATATCTGTGGTCCTGCATGGCCCTTTTAATTGTTTTTAGAATATTTGCACTCTTGTGTTGTTTGTCTGGTATATGTAATAAAGTTTTGTGATTTGATAACACATGGTGACCGCCCTCCTGTT
>JARQOC010000007.1:149585787-149612616 GCA_033576535.1 Allobates femoralis
AAAAAAAAAAATAAATACCTATCCGCTGCTGTCCGGACCCGAGAAGACGTCTGGATGTTGCCAGGACCTGGACCTAAAATTGTATTGGCCAGTACAATCAGGTGGTATGTTAAGTTACATATCACATGATCGCTCCCTGCCAATCACAGATCTTTAAGGTCCTGGCAGCATCCGGACATCTTCTGGGGTCAGCCAGCGGATAGGTAAGTATTGACTTTTTAGATTTTTTAATACATGTTTTCTCTTTTATTTTGCTTTCCCCAGTGTATGTAGATACACTGGGAAAGCAAAACTTCATTTTCCCCATGTGACATCACAGCCCCGACACCACTGGCTCCTCCCAGCTCTTTCTGTGTCCGGATCCATCAAAATCACAGATCTGGACACAAATAGCATCCGAGTTCACATCTGGGCCTGTCTGTTCCTGTCAAAAGGGTCCTGCAAAAAACAGGATCCCCACGGACAGGAAAAAATCGGGATATGAAAGGGGCCTTACTCTGCAGTGCTGGAATCCTGGATTCAAACCCCACCAAGGACAATGTGACATTTCTGATTAGCAGCAATTCCTGATTTTTGTAGGGGTCAATGTTCTCCCGGAGCTGCACATGTATCATAGAGAAGTGAGGCTGGCGGCCTGCTGCCCATTAATACCAGACTGCTCTATAAATAATGGTAAGTCCGCCAGAGTGTAATGAGGTGATAGCAGAAGGGGAGTGGGCTGCAGGGACAGGAGAACTCAGCAGAAGGAGGAAACACTGAGGGAGACCGATTCATTAAAACTGCTATATGCGCGGAGCCTCAAGGGAGGGCTCGCTGCAGTGTAAGGCGACATATTTCTTTAAAACGTGCACACTACTTAGTGAACACGGTGCATCTCCTACACTGGTGGTTCCATTTTAAATGCAGCTGCTACAAACTGGAAAAGGCCAAACGTTACAAAATAGCTATATTCTTATACATAGGAGCGTATTATACTAGTTATATTCTTGTATATAGGGGCAGTTTTATAGTAGTTATTTTCTTATACATAGGAGCGTATTATACTAGTTATATTCTTGTACATAGGAGCATATTATACTAGTTATATTCTTGTACATAGGGGCAGTATTATAGTAGTTATATTCTTCTACATAGGAACAGTATTATACTAGTTTATATTCTTGTATATAGGAGCAGTATTATAGTAGTTATATTCTTGTACATAGGGGCAGTATTATAGTAGTTTATATTCTTTCTACATAGGAACAGTATTATACTAGTTATATTATTGTACATAGGGGCAGTATTATAGTAGTTATATTCTTCTACATAGGAACAGTATTATACTAGTTATATTCTTGTATATAGAGCAGTATTATAGTAGTTATATTCTTGTACATAGGGGCAGTATTATAGTAGTTATATTCTTGTACATAGGGGCAGTATTATAGTAGTTATATTCTTGTACAATAGGGGCAGTATTATAGTTGTTATATTCTTGTACATAGGAGCAGTATTATAGTATTATATTCTTGTACATAGGACAGTATTATAGTAGTTATATTCTTGTACATAGGGGCAGTATTATAGTAGTTATATCTTGTACATAGGAACAGTATTATAGTAGTTATATTTCTTGTACATAGGAGCAGTATTATACTAGTTATATTCTTGTACATAGGGGCAGTATTATACTAGTTATATTCTGTACATAGGAGCATATTATAGTATTATATTCTTGTACATAGGGGCAGTATTATAGTAGTTATATTCTTGTACATAGGGGCAGTATTAATAGTAGTTATATTCTTGTACATAGGGGCATATTATAGGAGTTATATTCTTATACTAGGAGCAGTATTATAGTAGTTATATTCTTGTACATAGGGGCAGTATTATAGTAGTTATATTCTTGTACATAGGAGCAGTATTATAGTAGTTATATTCTTGTATATAGGGAGCAGTTTTATATAGTTATATTCTTGTACATAGGAGCAGTATTATAGTAGTTATATTCTTGTACATAGGAGCAGTATTATATCAGTTATATTCTTGTACATAGAGCCAGTATTATAGTAGTTTATATTCTTGTACATAGGGGCAGTATTATACTAGTTATATTCTTGTACATATAGCAGTATTATATCAGTTATATTCTTGTACATAGGGTCAGTATTATAGTAGTTATATTCTTGTACATAGGAGGCAGTATTATAGTAGTTATATTCTTGTACATAGGAGCAGTATTATAGTAGTTATATTCTTGTACATAGGAGCAGTATTATAGTAGTTATATTCTTGTACATAGGGGTAGTATTATAGTAGTTATATTCTTATACATAGGGGCAGTATTATAGTAGTTATATTCTTGTAACATAGGATAGTATTATAGAAGTTATATTCTTACACATAGGGGCAGTATTATAGTAGTTATATTGTTGTACATAGGAGAAGTATACAAATAATTTTATTCTTCAGGTCACTATATTTGTGATTCCATCCTCCACATATTCTGCAGCACATCAGACAGAAATGTTCTGTCACCTCATAGACACATGTAATGAAATGTGTGGCGGTCGTGTTACCGGTGATCGATTTCCGTGCGGTCCCTTCACATGTGTAATAAGACCTTTCTGTGCTCTCAGTGGCTCTTGTCACATTAGGGGAAGGGTTGACTTTTATTCTCTAACCCCCCAAAGAAAGAGCAGGATTTAATGTGTCGGGAGCAAGTCAGAGGTCAGGGGTCACAATAAACTTTCCTTGCTCCTCTGACTGAACTTTTGATATAATAATATATTTATATTATAAATGGCCGCTTCTTGTGACGTGACATCTCCCATGTCAATTAATTCACACTGGCAAATATTAATGAAGAAATAAACTTTATCAGAAGTTTGTGAGTGGAAAGACGAGTATTTTGCAGCCCCGGCCCATGATGTACCCTCCAGATGTCCTCTATTGAACTCATAATCCCCCAATATTGGTTTAATAGTAGTTTGCATTTTGACCTCTTAGTTTTTAACTGAATTCAGACATCATTTTTTTTTTTTTTCATTTTCTATATGCAACAATTTTTTAATGTAAATTCTCTCTTTAAATCCTAGTCATAACTCTATCTTTACTCCTTCCCCTATTTCTAGCCCTAACCCTAATCCCATCCTAAAGCCTAACCCTATTCCAATCCTTAACTCTAATATTAGTTAGGGTTAGAAAAAGTATAAATGTAAAAGTGACTCTTTATCCCTTAGGGCCTCTTTACACACGGCTACATTTCTAGGGTGGCTACAGGTAACTTACTGGTTGCAGTGAAATCATGGAGAGATGACCCATTTTACACAGCAACAAGATAGAACCTTGTCTCCATGATTTCACTGCAACCAGTAAGTTAAGTGTAGCCACCCAAGAAATGTAGCCGCGTGTAAAGGGGCCCTTAGGGTACCTTTACACGCCGCTACTGGCGGGTGGATACAACCAGCTACAGGCTACAAATGTAGCTTGCATCGGCAATGTACCCCGTAGTAGCGGCGTGTGAAGACGGTAGGAGGCACCCGGCAACAGATACATCTGTTTCTGAGCACTGCCCTGAAACAGGTGGCTACACAGGCGATTGTAGCGAGCTGTATCAGCGTGTAAAGAAGGAACAGAAGGGATGTCTGGACACCAGCCTATGTACCTGGTATGTAGCGGGGGGTGTGACACAGCCTCCGGGATACCGGCCCCCTTCAGCGATCATTGGTGGAAGCTCCTGCGTTCCGATTGGTTATCGCTGCACAGGGCGGCATATTTAAGGAGCTGACCAGTCACACTACACAATTGCTATAGCGTCATGCATTAGGCAGCCTCCTGCGCTGGCTGGCCAATCATGATACTTTTGCATTGTCCAATCATCGTAAGAGCGTCTCGTAATCCACAACTATGGCACGCCTATGTGTTGTCCCTGCTGCCCCTGGTCCGCCCATATTACCTTGTTGTAGTGGCGTGTAAATGAGAGACGCTACGCTACATAAGGATAACTCGGTGCATCCAGAGATAGATGTAACCTACCGTAGCGCACCTAGTTGCGGCGGGTAAAGGTGGTGCGTTTACCGTTTCCAACCGTTTGTGCGTGCTCGTGCATGTGAAGCACCCGGTTGTTTTCCACCATCCTGTAGCGGCGTGTAAAGGTACCCTTAGGGCCACTTTACACACACCAACTTCTGTGTCCAACTTCTGATCAGATCTCTGGTTGCAGTGAAATCATGGACACATTGCTCCATTTTGTGGCTGTGTACAACATGGAGCAATGTGTCCATGATTTCACTGCAACCAGTAAGTTGTTCAGAAGTTGGACACATAAGTTGGTGTGTGTAAACTGGCCATTAGATCCCCAGCCAAATCAGATCTCATACTTTGCACTTATGAGGGGCAAACTCCCGAAACACAGTGTCTGCAAATTGAGACTCTCGTTGGCTTTTATCCTAAGTCATATGTCAGGAATCATTATAGGCTTGATTTTGACTTTTAGCAATGCTACTTCCAATAGGTGGTGTTTATGGTACCTTTACACGCCGCCACAACAGGATGGATACAACCCGCTACAGGCTACAAATGTAGCTTGTCGAGCCAATATCGCCCGTAGTAGCGGCGTCTGAAGACGGGACGACGCAGCCGGCTACAGATACCTCTGTATCCGTGCACTGCCCATAAACATATGGCAACATCGCCGATTGTAGCGAGCTGTATCGGCGTGTAAAGAAGCTACAGAAGGGAACTCTGGACACCCGGCGATGTAGCTGCAATGTGGCTAAGGCGTCACCCATGCTGCGTGATACCGCGCCCCTTCAGCGATCATTGGTGGAAGATGCTGCGTTACGATTGGCCCTTGCCTCACAGCCCTCCATCTTGGATGAGCTGTCCCTTCAGCACTACACATACGCGCCGTATGCACGATCAGATAGTAGTACAATTACGCGGACACACACTTGAACGTAAAATCATAAATGGCCCATGATGTACATACAGTGTGCACATCATATCAACATGAAAACGAATAATGCGGGACACAGCGCACAAGTGTTGTTACGTACCGCTCTGGCTTATTGCACAGCAGCTGCCGTAGAAGTGTTCCGGGTCTGGCAGTGCGCGCAGCGCGCACACAGATGCACACAATCCCATACCACATCGGAGGAGATTACCCAGTAGACAGATCAGAGCCGTGTTGTACGGACTGCACTGTGTGTCTTTCTGCAGTAGGGGCCGCATAAGTGTGTCGGCCGAGTCACTGCGTGTTGGCCTACTTATAAAGGTGCCTCACTTACTTTATGAAGATGCTGGGCACTGCTCGCTGTCCTCAGTCTCCTTTCTGCAGGCCTTCTGCTCCAGACTGGAGCTCACACTGCTCACACAGCTGCTGGTGATTTACCTCTGACTCCTGTCAGCGTCCTAGTCTCCTGTGGTGCACTTCCAAGTTACAAAGTGTATCTTGTGTTATTCAGCAGAACAGATAGATGGCAGCACTCACCGGTCTCCAGGATCAATCCTTTATTTTAGATAAATACCATTAAAACAGCATAAATGCATGTTCAGGGGTGCAGGGGGGAGGATGGATATTCCCCTATAAAAGCAACGGGCAATGAAAGGAATGACCTATCAGTATTTTTATAAAAACTTTGGTATCTATCTAAATTGATCTATTTATATCTATATGTTAATGTATAGGTTATGTAATATGGTTGGTGTATAGTTTTAATGTGTATAGTTTATGATGTTTCTGTGAGAGTACAGCAAGGGTTAACATGCTTGCTGGGCAGGGGTTTTAAAAGGAAGGCAGGATTATGCTTCGATGTGTCATAGCCTGGAGAAGCGCCCGAGTGCGGCGTGAAACGGCCCGTTGCTTTTATAGGGAATATCCATCCTCCCCCCTGCACCCCTGAACATGCATTTATGCTGTTTTAATGGTATTTATCTAAAATAAAGGATTGATCCTGGAGACCGGTGAGTGCTGCCATCTATCTGTTCTGCTACTTATAAAGGTGCGTCACCCCCACAGCGGTCGTAATGACGTCATGACGTTGGTTTCATTTTCACTCTGCCTGCAAGGTGCCAGCCCCGCCTCTGCACACAACCATAGCAGTCATGGCAGCCGTGCACCGCGCCGCAACATGGGGGATGGCGGAGCTGATCATCCTCATTGATCACTGTGACCGTCGGGACTATTGGGGCCACCATCCCCACCGCCACCCCAGGCTGCGCAATCGGTGCACCGTGCGGCGGATCCAGCGGGCCCTGCTCTGCAAACTGGGGGTACAGAGGACAGTAAAAGCGATCCAAAAAAAGATCGCTGACTTGAAGCACAAATGCCCAGGTCGCATACTGGACATCCGTGCCAGGATTGGCAGGCTGCGTGGTGAGTAATTGTTGCCCCAAAACACACACCGCCACATGTGCATGTCCCACAATACACAAAAAATGATGAAACATATGACAAGGGACAGTGTGGCCTACACAATCAAACACATCTTCACAGTGTTGTGCTCATCCAGTCAGCCCTAAAAATGGCTCACACGCACAGTACATGCATACAACATGAGTGTATGCATCCAGCATCACCTGGTTGATGCTAAGTAAGGCTGGGGTCACACACACAGATATCTGCCCACATATTGTTTGCACATCTCTGTTTGCAGTCAAATCATGGTCACATGTTGACATTTGGAGACAGCCTCAAAATGGAACAATGTGTCCATGCTTTCACTGCAACCAGAGATCTGTCAACAATATCTGGCCACATATCTGTGTGTGTGTGACCCCAGCCATAGCCGTCAAATAAATACCCACACAAGCTCTTTGTAGGACAACAATGTGTAGGCATGATCTTATTACGTCTTTTATGTTCAAATTTCAAACTAGATGCTGAATCCTCATCAGAAGAAGGGCCCCATGCCCCACCCCCAGGTGGCCCATCAAGAACCCCACCACATCAGCCTCAAGTGGCACCCTTGTCCCCAGGGTCAACACCTTCCCCCGGGCCTCAGGAGCCAGACGTCCCGTCACCCACCGGGACAGAGGACGTGGAGGACCAGTCCGCACCTGGCAGCCCGCTGGAGTGTGACCAGCTGTCCCCATCTGCCTGGCTGCTGGAGGAACACATCAACTCCCCACAGGAGGGCGAGGAGCAGCAAGTACCTGGCGGCCCAGAGGAGTCTTTGCCCCGTAGCCCAGGACCACTGTTACCCCTGAACCACATAATGTGGCCACGGAGCCCCAGCCCGGGAGTAACACCACCTCCCACTGTCTCCAGCTCAGTGGCGAGTCCTGGGGTGACCATGTCCCCCACACAGTGACTATGGTGGTAAGTGTGTTATGTTGCCACACACACCCTGCACACTGTTGCTTCAATTTCATCTGGGGCCAAACAATTTATGTAAACAAAGTAAACCATGTTGGTTCTCCCTTTTTCCAGATGGTGAACGTGCGGGCTCATATGGATGGAGCTTGACCCCATCTCCCTCCCCGTCTGATGGTGAACTGGATTTGGAGGAACAGGGTAAGTGGATGGTTGCGGCCAGTCATGACTAACCATCAGCAGTGACGAGTGTGTACTAAAGTTTGTGTTTACTCCCAATACAGGTGCCCCTACCATGGAGGAATTCATCCAGGCCCATCAGCATTTGTGGCCCGTTTGACCACGGCTCTACAGCGTGGCCTGCAGGACCTTGGCCGCCTGGCTCAAATGCTGGCGGACCTACACCCACACCATGGTTCACACCCATGAATTCGAGGGATGCATTGTATCCTGGCCAAACATGGCCCCACAAACAGTTGTCCTTGTTGGACCCTAAAATGTTCACACGTTGGCTTGTTGCCTTGCAAAAGTGAAAATATTGGTTTTTTTTTTATTTTTGGCCCCCGTTGGGCTCTTTTCTTATAGTGTCCCACATTGGGACCATCACAAGTGTGGACTGGCTAGCCCCATCTGGCCTACAATCCCTATACTGTCCCACATTGGGACCATCACAAGTGTGGACTGGCTAGCCCCATCTGGCCTACAATCCCTATACTGTCCCACATTGGGACCATCACAAGTGTGGACTGGCTAGCCCCATCTGGCCTACAATCGCTATACTGTCCCACATTGGGACCATCACAAGTGTGGACTGGCTAGCCCCATCTGGCCTACAATCGCTATACTGTCCCACATTGGGACCATCACAAGTGTGGACTGGCTAGCCCCATCTGGCCTACAATCGCTATACTGTCCCACATTGGGACCATCACAAGTGTGGACTGGCTAGCCCCATCTGGCCTAAGCCTTCCTTGTATGATGGCAAATGTCTGTGACACATGTATGTTTACAATACAATGCTGTTCTAACTTTGTTATACGCTCCTTCATGTGACCTTACTAATATTTGGTGACCAAACCTCACCATAACCTAACTATGTGAGGCACATCACAACATCCCTTTGTGAATGTGCTAAGACATTCCAAATGAACCGATGGTGATCCTGCTGAGCGAGCACTGGCCCATATTGTGTGGCTTGGGGAAACCTATTATTGGCCACAATTACATTCACCCCCAAAAACCCACACAATCCTTATTCTGAAATGAATACACAATTGTGTTAATAAATAAAATTTATTCCAGGCTGGAATTTAAAATAAATTACAAAGAATAGAATTTTAGTGGCAAAAAAAGTTAAAAAAAAAACCAGTAATTTTGGCCAAAAATCAATCAACAAAATATACATATAAAACGCAATTCCTGAAATTATAAGTCCAGACTGCCAATTCTGTGCATTGGCTACTAGTGTCCAAATTACTCCTCTTCTGTCGGCTCTGACAATGCCGCATCCCCCCTCCTCTGAGGGCAGCCCCGACCTGCCCCAGAACGTCTGGTTGAACGACGATGTGTTAAGGGGGGATGGGGTGACTGTGGCGGGGCCGGTCTTCTCACGGGCCGAGATGGGGCAGCTGGTGAAAGGGGCCACAAGGTGTGTTGCATGGGGGGGGGGACGTGGCAGCCCCATTGAAGGGCCCCATCATCGGCAGCATCAGCGGCATTGTGGAAGACCCTCAGAAGGATCTTCTTCTGGAGCGGCTCCATCCCTCGCATTCTGTTGCTCATGTAGAGGGCGTCGGGGTCCATGTGGGTCCGTTGTTCATCCAACAACACGCGTCGGGCCCAGGTCGCCAGCTCCGTCTCAGGTGGTGCAGGACGTCGGCGGCGACGGATCCCGGAGCTGGGACCTGGGCCTGGACCCACATCACTCGCCGCGCCCTCCTGCTCAGCCCCAGATGTCATGGGCTGAGCATCATCAGCAACAGAATCCTCGGCAATGGAGCCGTCCTCTTCTGGGGCCTGTGGGTGGGGAAAAATAAAAAAAATACCATTAGTGGAGGCTATATCAACTGTATACATTCACAACAGGACTCAATATACCACTCCCACACACACCAAGGCCAACTAGCAGAATGGAAAATGAGGAATAACACAGTAAAGCAAATAAGGTTCAAGACCCCAACACCAGTGGTTCTCCTGTACACTCACCTCGACCATTCCAGGAGCTCAGCTAAATACATAATTAGTTGTTTGTCACGTAGCCGTAAGCCAATATTAGGACATGTCACCACAACACCTTGATACTGGGGGCTGTGCTGGCCAATGACACATATTGGGCACCTTCCCATTAGGAGTCCTTTATGGTGAGAATCCACCCCTCACTCAATTACCTTTAACCCACTGGCAACAAAGCCAACACACATGTGAGACAGCACCATTTACTACATGGTACTATGTGGCTGTTTGAGAACAAACCACCTGCTATCTTGAAACCCTTAAATAACTAACCTAAACATACCAAGATGTTGTGGAAGAAGCAACATTGCAATACGGCTGGAAGCATAGAATAGAAAAGTCTGGTAAGTCATGGAAGGAGGGCAGATAGATTGAACCACCCCAAGGTGTGCCGCAGCAAGGAGGTAAATATGGCAACACATTTGGTGTGAAGGATTTATAGAAGCACACATGTGAAGGAAACATTGTGGGCCACCACTGTCACACAATTACCCACCTCCTGTGGCGCAGGTGGTGATGCAGCCGGGCCTACATGGGACGCAGCAACGGGGCAGTTGGTGGTCGTTCGATGCGGGCGAACCTCGCCCAGGATGAAGGTGAAGAGGGGATAGTACCATAGGGTAGGTGATGGTACCTCCTCTGCTCCAGCCCCTGAGCGACGACGCTGGTACAGAATGTGAGCCCGCATGAACGCCGACCTCATGTTTTTTGATCTTAAGTGCCACCATAGGCTGGTCCCACGTCTTGCCTACCCTTGGCTCCAAGCGATTTGCCAGAGCCACAAGACTCCTGTAGGCCTCGGCCCTCGCTGCCCCGATTTTTATATTCGGGCAGCGAGCTGCGCCACAAACATTCGTGCCGCTGATACTCCGTGAGAAGCTGGGTTTCCAATTCCACAGTACCCGTCGGCATCTGCCGATGAAAAAATAAACAAAAAAAACACAGTCACAACACAAGGCATACCGACATTTCAAAACTTGCCACAATCATACACATAATCATTAACTTTCTACAGTGATCATCTATGCAGCTATTTTGTGGAGTGAAACTGGGCATGAGTGGGGCATTTTCTCTATCTCACACCGCTACTAACTCAAACACATGTATGCAGCCATTATCAAGCACCGGATATCGGTGTCCACCTACAGATGTTTCAAACATGATTTCTGTCCCCAATGTACCTATTGCAACACACCTTGACACGGTGTTGCGTACATACCTGTAGAGGGCAACATGTGACCTAACACGTTGTGTGCTAACTAGTACCTGGCCAGTGTCCACAATGGTAAGGGGTCACTATATCAGAAAGGCGGCCTGGGTGTGTGCCAACACTGCACATACTACATGTAATGTGCACCCAGATGATCATGTAGGTGTTCCTCCAGACGTGGAAGTTCCATTTTAACACATGTACCCAACATCCCTGGAATGTCCGCCACAATTCTACCACCCCTGAAATGTTGATGTGAAGTACCAGCCAAAGAAATAACAGCGTGCTCTTTTACCATTGCCACAAAGCAGAAGGTGCAATACATACTTACACTACATAAGTAGAGGCACTACGTGGCTACTGGGCGACACAGAATAAGGTTCACATATTGAATATTACGTGGTAAATATTTGCATGCCGCTTCAAACATGGCCATACACACATCGCCTAAGCTGCCTGTGCCAGAACCAGCTGCGTTCATTACATTTTCTTACAAACCGCTAAAGAGGCTTACCGTCAGAGCAACAGAAGTCAAACAGGACACTAGTAGCTCAATGCACATCGACGTCTGGACACGGAGCAGTGGCCATTGACCTGCCTTTATAGTCCGGGACACCAATCACAGCGGACACAATAATGCACATCCTGAAGGGGCACCTGGGTGCGGATTTGCCTTCCGCTAATTGGTGGAGATCGCTGAATCGTGATAGGTTGGCGGCCCTTTAAAAGTTGCCCATCCCGCCAAACATTACGCTTGCTGGCCAGACCCATTAGGTAAGTTTTTGTGGACACACATGGAATTGGCGCAGGGTGGGGTGCATATGTTGATGTTCTTGGAGAGTGCCGGAGACTGGTGTAGCGGCCGATATAGGGGTTTGTATTGTAGGGGACGACATATAGTGTAGTGTGTGGGTTAGGATACGGCATTTTGTGTGGCCCTTGACACTTTTGTTCAGATACATTGCTGTGTTTGTTTGCAGACAACATACAGGAGAATGGATGCATGACTGTAGACGGAACTGTGTCACTCATGTCGACTGGATCGATTTCTGCATACTGGTTGTGGCCAATGGAGACTGTGTCCAACGGGAATGGGATGACACAGGGCTTTGAGGTGTTGGGCGCCAGACATGGCATACATGTGTATGTAAAATGACACCTTCAAAAACCAATTACACCATGGGTAACCATCCGCAGTCATGTGCAATGTTGTTTGGTTCATGTAGCCTTCCTCAACCTTCCATATCGGGTACGTCACATTCGTTATTCTTCTCATTTTTACTGTAATCAATAGACATTATGGGCTGTGTAATGGATTATGGGACCTGTTTGACCAACATTATTGGTGACACATGTCCCTTTCTAACTCACCTAGGTGCAGATGTGTGAATTTTGGGAGCTCCCATTGACGTTGATGTAGAGGAGGCCACTCTCAATCGCCGTGTGCCATGTTGTTTGGGGTGACTACTGGGTGTTTGCCGTCCTTGCTTCAGGGTTGTGTTTTTGGGCCCACACAAGAGATCCCATCATCTTGGCTATAGTGTGTAATCGAAAAGAGGTGTGGCTTGCTGAACCTGCTGACTTGCCCACATTTTGGTCTATGTACTCATGTTGTGTATTCTCATCTACAGGTGCTGATATTGAGGATGCAGAATATCCATGACCGCAATGTTATCGTGGCTCTTGCGTTGGTGGAAGAGCAAATGTGGTATCAGGATCGGTATGAAAGGTTGATGAGGCGCAGACAGCGGCGGATGTGGACCCGTGATTGGCTTCTGAGGCGGGAAACCCGGGGCCACATGCAGCTGTTGCGGGAGCTGGAGCTTAACTGTCCTGATGATTACCGAAACTATCTCCGTATGCCCGAGGACTGTTTCACCTTCCTATTGGAGCGTGTAGGGCCAATGATAGCGCGTCAGGACACTATAATGCGACCATCAGTATCAGCTGCTGAGCGGTTGGCGATCACTTTGCGGTTCCTGGCTACAGGGCAGTCCATGACATCCCTCACATACGTGTCACGTGTCTCCCTGCCCCTGCTGAGCCGCCTGATCCCTGAAACGTGTTGGGCCATCTGGAGAGCTCTGCAGCCAGCCTACATGAAAATGCCATTAACCGCTGCAGAATGGCTGGAAGTGGCCCAAGGGTTTGAAACCCGGTGGAACTTCCCCAACTGTGGGGGGCATTGGATGGTAAGCACGTGAGGATTACCAAACCTGCCCACTCTGGCTCTTTGTATTACAATTACAAAGGGTATTGTAGTATAATCCTCATGGCTGTAGTAGATGCCAACTATGAGTTCCTCTACGTGGATGTTGGAATGCCTGGTCGCAACTCAGATGGGGGGGTGTTTGCCCTAAGCTCCTTGGCAACACTACTAGGGAATGGTGGGCTAAACTTACCCTCAAATGAGCACACGACCGAACATCTCAACTTTGCGTTTGTGGCGGATGAAGCATTCCCACTTCAGGAGCACCTACTGCGGCCATATCCCCAGAGGGCCCTTACTTCTGCGAGACGCATTTTCAACTACCGGCTATCCCGGGCCCGCCGTGTAGTTGAAAATGCGTTTGGGATAATGGCCAATAGATTCCGGATTTTTCATACACCTATACATATGAAACCGGAGTCTATTGAGGCGGTAGTGGTGGCCTGCTGTGTGCTACATAACTTCCTGCGTCGTAGGGATAGGGCATCATACACGCCAGGAGGTTATGTAGATAATGCAGACGCTACAACAGGGGAGCTCCGTCCAGGGTCTTGGCGTGATGAGGCCCATGTGATTGTGCCACTCCAGCCGCAGAGCCATGGCCGCACTCGGCAGGAGGCCAGGGACAGTAGAGAAGCTTACTGCTCCTACTTCAATGGGTCTGGTGCAGTGAGCTGGCAGGACCAGGCCATATAATGTGGCTGGCTCTGGGAGTTGCTTTTTGTGTTTTCAATGGAGGTGACAGCAGGTTAGCTGCACCCCTTTAATGTTTGGTTGACCTTTTCCATTCTCTTTGTTTGCATTATGTGCATGAGTTTTCATTATGTAGTTATTTAGTTAGTTAGTTTAGGTTATTTTAGTATTTTTTCCATCCACAGTTTGCAATGTGTGGTGATTTGCTTATCCATTGAATTTCCCTGATGAATGTCACCTGCTCTTGAATTCGACAATGTTTTTACTTTATGTATATTTTGTTTGCACAAGACAAGGTCAAGATTCATGCAATATATTAAACCTTTTTCTGTTGGATCCAACATCATCTGTGTGAGCCTGATTACTTGGTGGAGGAGGGCAATGTGATGCAGGGTTGGGTGGGGGCCTGGGATGTCATAGCCACCTATTGGCTGGGATTGTGCACACAATATGTGTGGGTAGCCATGTTTTTCTGAAAGTCTTTTGCCCAACAGTGTTTGTGGCCATTGTGCGTACATGATCCTTTTTTTTGTTGTAGGCAGAGGGTCCCCTGCACACAGCACATTGATGCAGGACATATTCTTGTCAGGTGTTTGCTAATACACTGTCACACAGATCTTTGACTTGGTGCCTTGGAAGCTGTTCCACTACATTCACATCTGTCAGCACATATATTAAACCCCATTCAGCCTGTATACATACACATACTTCGCCACAGTTGTCACAGATTTTTGACAGAAAACGCACATACTGTCTTTTGTAAGACGCTAATGTGTGGCACACAAACGCACCTCAGTTCAATCTGCACACGCGGCTGTCACAAGCGCTGATCGTGCGTGACAAGGCAAACACTTGTACTACGCACACATAGCCCCGGACCGCTACTTTCATACACACGGGATATGTGACTGGCCACCGCTCTAGCGTGACCCATTACCATCGATTTGGATGCATTCGCCAGGCTCCGCCATG
Organism: Allobates femoralis; assembly: GCA_033576535.1. NCBI lineage: Eukaryota > Metazoa > Chordata > Amphibia > Anura > Aromobatidae > Allobates > Allobates femoralis. The sequence goes on from JARQOC010000007.1 coordinate 149,600,407, forward strand.
TCACAAGCGCTTATTCCGTGCCACACTCCGTTCACTAGTACGGCACGTCTCGGCCATCCGCCCTTTCCGTCGTGCCCAATCACAACTCCGTAGTGTTGGCCAATGGTTGTGGTTTGGGCGCGGCGTACAGGTCTGTGGCACGCCTATTTGTTTTACGTCCTGCCTTTGTTGCTCCCAGATCACTCTGTGGTGGCGGTGTGTAAAGCTGGTACGCTGAGCTACAGACGGCTACTTGCGACACCCGGCGATGTATGTAGCTGTAGATGTAGCGTAGCGTAGCGCACCTTGTGGCGGCGTGTATAGAGGGTGCGGTTCCCGTTGGTAACCGTTCGGACGTGCTCGTGCACGTCAAGTTGCCGTTGGTATCCATCCTGTTGTGGCGGCGTGTAAAGGTACCATTAGAGTTCGTCTTCTGCCTCTCTGAAGAGACAATTTGCATAAATCGTTGTCATCTGTCCTTTCAGTTGCTGCCTATGCAGAGTGCAGTATCCGATGACATCCTTATCTCACCTGCAGCGCTCAGGGCCAGTGGGAACTCTCTAAGAATTTGACAGAAATCTGGTGCCCCCTTGTCTTTGGCAGTATGGTGACCGACACTGGGGTCCACGTTACACCACAAAACTATTATATTCATTGCCAGATTACTATGGGAATAAGAATATTTTCCTCATTTCTTACTTTAAAAAAAAAAAGAATTTTAAAACAATTTAGAATGTTGTGGATCTTTTTATTTGAATTACTTTACAATGGGATGTATTTTCTAATACTTATACACCATTGGATGTACATTGTTCTTCATGTGTCCATAAAGTCACGACGCCTTTCTTCGGCACTTCACAAGTGAGGCGCAATAAACGTTCCGTGACTTTGTAAATATTATGTTCAACCTGAAAGATTTTTGTTTGTAGTTGTGCCAATTTCAGTTCCGGTATGCCCCGCTGTATCACAATATAACATGTCTATATACAGTATGCCCGGGGCAGATTAGACCTGTCTGATAAAGAGAGGGTCATAGATGACACGGCGCCTTAGACATGTGATCACTGCACATTATATGGTGGTATTATGTGAGGACGGTATGCTATTTCGCCGTATTTGTGCATGGTGTTGTTAAGCGCCACACTGATAGATATTTACTAAGTGCCATCATTATTTGCTCACTGAATAAGTAGGGTGTCATACAAGGCTCACCCTCAGTATCGTAGACTGTGAGCCCTTGTGGACAGGGTCCCCTCCCCTCCTGTACCTGTATGTCCTGATTGTCTACAGTTATTGTAATTGTGCTTGTCTCCCCTATCCTCATGTAAAGCGCCATGGAACCTAATGGCGCTATATAAATAATAATAATAATAATAATAATAATAATATTACATTGTGTTAAGTTCATATGTAACTGTTTGAGATGAGTAAATAGTATTTGCTACAGATTTTCTTAAAAATATTGGGACTCTAACCTAACTCTAACCCTCTCTGCCGGGTTCTCCGATCGCCTCCTCTTCGGTCTCCTCCCTATCAATCTTGCAGTAGAGACCACCACTGACCGGACGCAGCGTGGTCACATTAAAGGAACCTGTCACCAGATTTTTCATGTGTTCCATGAAGGTGTATATTACCCCTGACTCCCCCTGAATAACCCCAAAACCCTTTTTATATTATCCCACAATGGATTTAAATCCGGAGAGTCGGGTCCGGTAGGACAACCATGCTGCGGCATCTATGCTTCCCCTAAGTCGCTCATCACTGTCCTCTTCCCCTGATTGACAAGGATGATTCCTCCTGTGTCATCTACATAGCTGAGGGAAATCTTGTGCCTGCGTAGACACTCAGTCAACTTGTGCACGTGCACTTATGTTTCAGGCTCTGTAGGGCAGGGCAAAGCGCGCATGCGCAAGCCAGCTATGTCTGTGTACAGGCACGAGATTTCCCCCAGCTAAGTAGATCATGCAGGAGGCATCATGCACGTTAATCAAAGGAAGATGATGGAGATCTGCAGTGGAGAGGATGGATTGATGCCGCAGCAAGGACGCCCATCGGACCAGACCATCCGGATTTACATACAGTGTGGGAGAATATGAATAGGTTTTTGGGTATACAGGGGGAGTCAGGGTATAACATACACCTTTAAGGAAAGCAGCACAGGTGCTGCTTAAGTTGGTAGTTTTAGATCACACATGGAAAATCTGGTAATAGGTGTTACACATGGGCTAGGGGATGTCTGATGTATGGCACAACACACAGATGTAACAGGATGGGAAAGGAGAGGAAGTCCCTGACAATATGAAGTGGGGGATATGACACCTCCTGACACTAACCCGTTTCTGGCCCTGAGCTCCCCTAGTGTCCCTAAGCCGGTCCTTCCCTCCACCGCAGTAACGTGCCTATTATCTAGTTGTCACCTCCACTCACCCTGAATAGTGCAAAGACCGGTTAGTGCAATAGACATCATCACTGTAGTAATAAAACACAGGGGAATGTAGAAAGACAGGGGACATAAACAATAATGGATACAACACCAACTTCAAAGCTGCAGCAAAACACCAGGACAGCAGATCTCCAGCAGCAGAAACACCAGCAGCCACAAGAGACCTCCTCAATCCACACTGGTCAGCATAGAAAGATTCTATTACCGGCATCAACAAACAGATATAACTGAATGGAAAGGGAGAGGAAGACATTGACGATAGGGATCGAGTGATGGGACATCTCCTGATACAAACCTGTGTCTGGCCCTGAGCTCCTGTAACAGCCCTAAGCGGGTCCTTCCTCTGTCACCGCCACGTGCCTAGTGACACAGCTCCAAACAACTGATCTTCAGCAGCAAAAACACCAGCAGCCACAGTAGTCCTCCTCACAAATCGGTGGTCAACATAGAAAGATTCTATCACCAGCTTCAGCTCATGGACCAAGTGACTATTTATAGGGAAAGGGTGTGGTCAAAAACCAGCAGCACCTGAGATAAACCGACCTGGAGTTACCAGCAAGGAAAATGTCATAATCCCTTGCTGATCCAAAAGAAATGAATCACATTTAAAATCCAGAGCTGTCACAAGTCACCAAATGACGGGAGATACTTGTTACAACAGGTTCCCTATAATGGAATATGCCGCTCCCCAGATGACCATTTCCAGCGTTATCAGTGGCAGCATCCACTAGAAGGTCCAAAGGAAGAAGACCCAAGAGGAGCCGACTGGAAGCCCGGGAGGGGATCGGCAATGGTGGAAGAGGTCTTGGGAAGCCCGGGAGGGGATCGGCAATGGTGGAAGAGGTCTTGGGAAGCCCGGGAGAGGATCGGCAATGGTGGAAGAGGTCTTGGGAAGCCTGTGAGGGGATCGGCAATGGTGGAAGAGGTCTTGTGAAGCCTGGGAGAGGATCGGCAATGGTGGAAGAGGTCTTGGGAAGCCCGGGAGGGGATCAGCAATGGTGGAAGAGGTCTTGGGAAGCCTGGGAGGCTATCGGCAATGGTGGAAGAGGTCTTGTGAAGCCTGGGAGAGGATCGGCAATGGTGGAAGAGGTCTTGGGAAGCCCGGGAGGGGATCGGCAATGGTGGAAGAGGCCTTGGGAAGCCCGGGAGGGATCGGCAATGGTGGAAGAGGTCTTGGGAGGCCTGGGAGTGGATTGGCAATGGTGGAAGAGGTTTTGGGAAGCCTGGGAGAGGATCGACACTGGTGGAAGAGGTCTTGGGAAGCCCGGGAGGAGATCGGCACTGGTGGAAGAGGTCTTGGGAAGCCTGGGAGGGGATCGGCACTGGTGGAAGAGGTCTTGGGAAGCCCGTGAGGGGATCAGCAATGGTGGAAGAGGTCTTGGGAAGCCCGGGAGAGGATCTGCAATGGTGGAAGAGGTCTTGGAAAGCCCGGGAGGGGATCAGCAATGGTGGAAGAGGTCTTGGGAAACCTGGGAGGGGATCGACAATGGTGGAAGAGGTCTTGGGAAGCCCGAGGGGATCGGCAATGGTGGAAGAGGTCTTGGGAAGCCTGGGAGAGGATCGGCAATGGTGGAAGAGGTCTTGGGAAGCCCGGGAGAGGATCGGCAATGGTGGAAGAGGTCTTGGGAAGCCCGGGAGAGGATCGGCAATGGTGGAAGAGGTCTTGGGAAGCCCGGGAGGGATCGGCAATGGTGGAAGAGGTCTTGGGAAGCCTGGGAGGGGATCGGCACTGGTGGAAGAGGTCTTGGGAGGGACAGGAGAAGGGAATTTAGTTCTTTAAACCTTTATTAGTTGTGACATTATTTGCTACGAATCTAATTCTATCTTCACCCAAATTAGGCAAATTGGCCTGAATCAAATTTTGGCCGGTTCACTCAGCTCTAGTTACTTTATATCATATCTGTGCACGTTGTATCACTCTCCTGGTGACATTTCCACCATGTGTGGTGCTGACATTCACTATTTAGGCTGCACCATGTTGCAGGCCTGTTTAATCCTCCGAGACTTTGGCTGTTCTAACCCCGGCTCTGTCTCCACATGCAGCCGTCAACCGCTCATGAAGGGCGGGCGAGAAGTCCCTCCAGTCCCTCCGGCTGTTTATTTGACACATTTGACAGCATTCACTGACAACTTAAGAGTATAAAAATCCACACCAGAGCTGCAAAAACTAAACACAACAAAACCAAACGAGCCCCCCCTGCCTCCACCCCCGGACCCCATCATGAGAGCGCTAACAGCGTTACCCCAGCGGCACCCCTCCACCATGCACCCGCAACATCTTGATTTCATTTACTGAATTAAAGTTCTCCTGAGACCTCCAGCAGAAATCAACAAGGGGGCAGAATTGGGAAGTTAAGAGGTCAAGTTTCTTTGCACGTGTAATGGCAAAGTTCATGTTTGCCGGAGAAAAGAAAACTCTGCCAGCCTAGAGAAACCGGATTTATGCATCGGCCTCTGCCAAGAGGTAAATACACCAAGAATGTTACAAACTCTGCAAATTTTAACAGCAAATTCCCCTGGAAGAAAAATACAAGTCCCTGAATTCTATTATTCTGCAAAGCTGCTTGTGTTGTAGACCGGAGCTGAAATCTCCCAACGATTATTAAGTTCCTGAACAAAATCTTCATAGTTTTGACCTCCAAAGCCACGCTACGCTAACTAAACCTAATCCCAAAGCCACAGCCCCATCACTGTACTCCAAATCCATGACTTGTCAAGCTCAAGCTCCATCATACCGCTCAACCAAATAACATGGTTGGTCGGCCATTCTTCATTTTTGAGGTCCACTGCTCATTTCTGGGCCATAGTCATTGGCTTATGATATAACAATGATGGAGCAGAGATGAGAGGTGGTGACTATGTGATCGGTAAGGAGCATGGAGAAGAGGTCTCCAAGAATTGACTGTTGACCTCAGAGTAAAAAACTATTCAGCTTGTCAATGTCACAACGAGGTTGGCTTGTGAGGGATCCGCGTGGGCTGCTACCTGACTGGTAATGGTTGAAGTTGATCGTTAGCCCATGTGGTTAATTTTGTGAGCCTGCTGGAGCCTTGGCAGCAATCAGTCTGGTTGGAGAGAATGGGGTGCCTAAACCCAACACAGGTTGTAGCAGGGTCTGTTCTTTAACCCTTGTCTGGTACCATGAGGTCAATATGACCCCACACAGATTGCATGGTACCAGACAAGGGTGAAAGGGGTTGTCAAGTGCTTTTATATTGAAGACTTGGTAATCAGTAGGGATCCCTCACCCAGCACCCCAGTGGTCGGTAAGGAGCATGGTGAGGAGGTCACCACGAATTAAGTGTGTTGACCTCAGAATGGAAAACAATTCATCTCGTCAGTGTGGTCAGTGATGGGAAAGCTTGCTTGTGAGAGATCCGTGTGAGCTGATGACGGACTAGTGATGGCTAAAGTGGATCGCTATCCCACATGGTTAGCTTTGATAGTCTGTTGTGGCCTTGGGAGCAATAGGTTTGGTTGGAAAGATTATTGTGCCTAGCACAGGTTGTAGTTGGGTCCCTCTCTTTAAAGAGGCGGTCCAGGGGTTAGGTACTGATGACGAGTCAATAGGATAAGTAATTGGTGGGGTCCAAGAACCTGCTCCCCAATCACCCCAACCTCCTTCTTCCAGTTCCTGCCCGATGTACAAAGTGAAATGAATCAGAGCAGAACAGCTCCATAGACTGTTTGGACTACAGTATTACAGGTCAGCTCGTGTTCACCTAACAGCTAAGCTGTTCCACCTCCAAGTATGGACTTAAGACATAAGGTAACTGTCACTAATTGATAGGTAACGGTCACAAGTGTCTGCCACCATTAGGAGAGTTGAGACCTCTGAGTCACATAAACTTGTGAGACTCTGAATTTTAAATGTGATTACTTTCTTTTGGACCAGCAAGGGTTAATAGCATGTTCCTTGTTGATAGCCTCTGGTTAGCTCATCTCAGCTGTAGCCGGTTTATGACCACTCCCCTTTCCTATAAATAGTCACATGATCCATCTCCTGAAGTCTGTAATAAATTAGGTTGGAGGGAGGGTGTCTAGTAGCTGCTGCCTAGAGTGCTGTTGTTGGAGCGATGTCATCTGCAGCCCTTTTGTTCTGAAGTTTGTTTCATATCTTTTTGTCTTGTTCCCCCGTTTGTCCTTCCCCTGCGTTTTTATTACAGTAGAGGTGACATCCGGTGTACTCACAAGCCTTGGCACTACACTGGTGAGTGGAGCGGCAATTAAGGACTAGGCTCATGATGGGGGTGGGGGAAGGACCCACTTAGGGACGTTAGAGGGTTTAGGGGCCATACACAGGTTAGTGTCAGGAGATCTCCATCCCCCTCTCCCTATTATCAGGGTCTTTATCTCCCTTTCCAACCCATTGTAACATCTGTGTTGCGCTGGGTGCCAGACATCTCATAGTCCATGTGTGACAGGCTAGTCAAGGGCAGAGAGCCTCATTCTCATGGGATCTTAAAACTTAAGTTCTAGTGTTGCTCCGACCTTGGCAAAAATACTATAGCTGTAGTTTTATGGCAGCCGTAGAGCCACAAATTGGAACCATTGCTGTAGGTGGACTTAGCACCATTGTTATGATATAGTGTGCAGAGAGGGTTGGAGAAGGTCTTGCATTATGGTCGTGGAGCTCCATGTTATGCCTGGCCTGAGCTTTCCTTGGGTAGATCTGCAGAAGGGCTTCATACGTAGTATCAGCTCAATGGTTGATGTGGCAGCAATTGTTGCAGATTCCTCCTTTCCTATGTAGATTTATAGATGGACGATTTGCAGAGTAAATATCCCTCCTTACTCTCGGCTTCAGTTTTTTAATGTAACATCATCCTCCTAATAGTTTGTGCCCAGAGCTCATTACTCCTGACCTGGCAGCAGGTTCCATGTCCAAGCAGTTCTGAGCCATTAACTATCATTTCGTTCAAACGACGATGCCGCCGACCGGGGCAAGTGCGTCCCGAGACGTCACAAAGAGACCTTTCAGGGGGTTTCTTTAATGTGTAAAATGGAAACTCGATCGCTGTTAATCACTGAATGAAATCTGCAGCCAGTATTCAGTCGGCCCCAAAGCCTGACCTGGTGGTGAACTGAATCAGGGCAATTAGGGGCGGCTGGAGGTAACGGGGACCACCACTCACAGAACAGGCGGAATATTAAGAAAATGCAAACTGACACCCAAAGTGTAACCTCGTGCGGCTCCAGGAGAGTTCAGCACATTTTTGTACTAGGTTTTGGTTTTCAATTTTTTATGAGATTCAATGGCCTTTTCCAAATAAAAAATAAATACCATTAAACTTCAGCACTTATTAGTTTGTAGCTATCACAACTCCAATAATGCGCTCTCCTATTTTCACAAGGTTCTTGAACAAGTGGTGTCACTTCAAGTTCATGGGCATGAGGCAAAAGCTCCAACAGGGCACTGTCTACTGCAATTAGTAGCATAAGTCCTTCTCTGTACGCCAAAGGGACTTTTGGGGCCCCCCAGACTTCAGGACCGAGGCGAGACTGCAACCCCCTTCACCTGTTAAGCCTCTGCTCTTGAATGATAAAGCATTTGTAGGGGAGGTAAGAGTATGTAAGGGGGTAATGCCCCGCTAAAGCAGCTGGCATCACGACCGGCAGAGTAGCTAATTTTAGGGATGGTGTTAATGATAATCTCCCCCCGTTGTATCTACTGAAGTTGATGGTAATGGCTGGTCTCCCACTGGTGGTCCTTGCTTGGTCTTTCTGGAGACAGCGGAAGCCGGGTATGGCTCATACGGTAGTTGTCCATGGATGGCGGCATCCTATGGACCTGTTACGCTGCTTAACCGGCACCGCCAGTTGTGTTACCAACCTCTACATTTGTATACTTTTGTATCTAGTCTGACTTTTTATATCTATAAACATGAGAATGCGCATAGGGTCTTATCCTCAATAGGAATAAAATCCCATACAGTGTGACAACTGCTCACCTGATTTAGTTGTGAAGCCCACAACTAGCTTGATCGCTCAAACACAGCAGCCGCAGCCGGGACCGCACTTCCACAATCGTGGGGGTGAAACTCTATCCGGGACCAAGTGTCTTTCGGTCCGCGCCGCTGCTCCAATAAGTATCAAAAACACTAGAGTGCTTTAAAACAAGATATCTTCAGTTTTATTTTCCGACGCGTTTCGGAGCTAACACCCAGCTACCGTGTTTCCCTGAAACTAAGACCCCCCCGAAAGTAAGGCAGGGTAGGGGGAACGGGGGGGGGTCTGTTAATATAAGGCCCCCCCCGAAAGTAAGGCCGCCGGGGGGGGGCGCTGGGGAATATAAGGCCAGTACCTGTCCCCCTGTGTGTCCAGGCTCCTCCAGTGTCCTTGCAGCTGCAGCCGCGCTGGTGCAGATAGGGTTAATCACAGCCGAACATGTTGTGTGCCCAGCCTTAAGTCACAGCAGCCCGGCTCCAGCTCTGATTGGCTCCTAGGAAGCAGTGGGCGCGGCCAGATGACGTCGTGGGCTCGTCATCTAGCCGCGCCCACTGGTTCCTGGGAGCCAATCAGAGCTCGAGCCGGGCTGTTGTGATGTCAGGCTGGGCAGAATTCAGCAAGGGCACACAGCATGTTAAACGGCTGTGATTAACCCTATCTGCACCAGCGCGGCTGCAGCTGCAAGGACACTGGAGGAGCCTGGACACTCTGGGGGACAGCAAGGAGCCACACTGAAGGCCAGGGGAGCTGGTAAGAAGCAGTGTGTATGTGTGTGTGTGTGTTTGTAAGTGTATGTTTGTGTGTAAATGTATGTGTATGTGTGTGTTTGTAAGTGTATGTTTGTGTGTAAGTGTATGTGTGTGTGTATATTTGTAAGTGTGTGTGTATGTGTGTGTGTTTGTCAGTGTGTGCGTGTGTGTATGTGTGTGTGTATGTTTGTAAGTGTGTGCGTGTATGTGTTTGTAAGTGTATGGGTGGGTGGGTGGGTGTGTGTGGATGGGAGGCTGGAGTGGCTGGGGCTGCCAATATAAGACCCCCCCGAAAGTAAGACAGGGGGCCACTTTTGGCCCCCAAAAAAATATAAGACAGGGTCTTACTTTTGGGGAAACACGGTACTTCCCTGAGGAAGGAGCTGGGTGTTAGCTCCGAAACGCGTCGGAAAATGAAGATATCTTGTTTCAAAGCACTCCAGTGTTTTTGATACTTATTGGAGCAGCGGCGCGGACCAAAAGACACTTGGTCCCGGATATAGTCTGACTCTTTTGCACACAGCTCTTATGCAGAATTATGTATTACTATGATTACAGTCTACAGTCAAGCCGAGGCGTCTGATCCTGCCGTCATCTGTGACTCTTCTCCTTGTGTTTTGGAGGATGAGTTGTGTATTGACACCATTCACTTGACCATAAATGCAATACAGCCATTGTTTTTAGAGTTTTTCATTCTTATTCTTGGGTTGTATGATTACAATGATTCTAACCCTTGAAAGTATTTTTGTTATATTTTAGTGGCAAAAATGATCAACTTTGTATAATAAAATTTGGTTTGTGTCTCCATTCTCTGAGACCCCATAACTTTTTCATATTTCTCCTATGTAAGTGTTTGTTTTCTTATAAGCCAAGCTGTAGATTTCATTAGTATCATTTTGGGTTAACTAAAATGCTAATATCTTTACATTGCTTGTCATATTGGTTAATTAAAGGGATTTTTAGAGGGTTTAACACTGGAGCTGTTGGGGATTGTGTTGAAGGTAGATAGTGTTTCCACAGATCAGTTACTAGGTCTTTTGCTGCTGGAAGGCCTAAGGGGAGTACCATGCCTGACTCCACCTGGTCGTTTATCACTGGATAATTTTAACTTGATTAAGGCCCAGCGCTAACATAAAGCCTCCGTCACACATAACGAGATCGTTAGCAAGATCGTTGTAACGTCACAGGTTTTGTGACGTAACAGGGATCGCGTTCTGTGTGACACTTAGCAGTGATCAGGCCCCTGCTGTGAGATCGCTGATCGTTACAAACTGCTCTGGGTCATTTTTAGGTCATTGGTCTCCGCTGGTCAGCATGCATCGATGCGTGTGACAGCGAGAGACCAATGATCAGCGACCTCACAGGCTGGTATCCATGATAAACACCGGCAGCGTGCGCTGCTTAGATACCCAGTGTTTATCATAGTTACCAGAGTCCTCCCGCTTCCAGCGATGTGGAGGTGGCTCCCTGGTCGCTGAGGAGATCTGCCTGTTTAACAGCTGCCCAGCGACCAGGTAGCGACGCTCCAGTGATCCCGGCCAGGTCATTATCGCTGTTGGGATCGCCGGAGCGTTGCTGAACCCCTAAACTCCTATCAATGGCTTCAAGAAAGGAGGACACAATCTAATCCATTTAACCCATTTTTGGGATGTTTAATCATCAAGATAACATCACATTAAGGCTGGCTTCACACCATGGTACAATCAGGTCTGGGGCTGTCTGGAGTGAACTTGACAGCCCCGGACCTGATTTGCAAACAGAACTGGAGGGCAAATATGCCCTCCGGTCCTGTTTGTAGCCGGATCCTGCAGAGCACAGCTGAGGGAGCTGTCCCCTGCTGAAATGGTGCTGAACCACTTCACAGGGGACAGCTCCCTGGTACTGAAGTTCAGCGTAGCTCACACTGAACTGCAGCAGCCAGCGTCCGGCTCCCGGATCCTCCCTGGTGTGGGCAATCCGGCGCCATAGACTCCCATGCTAGGGAGTGCCGGATTGCCACAGATCTGGGAGGATCCACTTTGGCCACATTTTTCACCCTGGACACCAAAATGTTGCAAGGAAAACAAAATCTCCTTGATCCTCCCGGATAGATGGAAACCGGATGGCACATAGCTACCATCCAGCTCCATCCGGCCCCATAGGGCTGCATTAGGACAAACTCGAGTCCGGGGCTGTCAGGTTCACCTGATTGTACTGTGGTGTGAAGCCGGCCTAAAAGTTTTAAAATATGCAGAAGTTAAATTCAAATTCAAATGAAAAGTCATTTTGTCGCCGAGGTCTGATTGCCGTCCATCTGTCATGGGTGAGGGATCTATTAGAGTCTGATGCTGAGGGAATTCTCCTGTCCTGCCGTAGCCTAGATTATAATACAGAAAGTTGGTTTAATAGATTACTAATTTAAGACAATTTATGCTTTTTATTTCTCTACTTATGTAAGGTATTCCCTTACCTATAAAGGGGATATTTGGGAGTGCTCACAATGTTCATGTAGGTGCTATCACTTCTTGTTTTACCTGTGCACTGTGAGGATCTGCCGGTTTCTAAAGCGGGAACGACCGCAGTTATGTAATATACAGGTTCCAGGCAACAACATGACTAGTGCGCACAGTTTCACTCAATACAAGTGTATGAAGCAAGGCCACACCCAATAGATGGCCATGCCTACTAGTCAGACACGCACACTCACTTGTATTGAGTGAAGACATGCCCACTAGTCACTAGTTCATGTTGTTGCCTGGAACATGTATATCAAATAATTGTAGTCCCAACTGGCAAATCCTGGTAGCGCCCAGTGCGAGTTCTGCGAGGGTTGATGAGTCTACAGTCACTCTATCATTTTAGATCAGACGACCCCTTTCATTTTATATTTCCAAAGATTGGACATTTTACAGATGTGGAGATACCAAATATGACTATTTATTCCTATCTTTGAAGATTGTGGGAGTTGATTTCAAATTTTAGGTTATTTATATTCTTTATTATTTATTTAAAAAAAAACTATTTTTGACTTATTTTTTCAGTCTTTATGGGAGATTAAACCTGCCATCATCTACAATATTAGTCAAATTAACAAACTCCCTTTAAAAAAAA
>JARQOC010000007.1:149612716-149655383 GCA_033576535.1 Allobates femoralis
GTGCACCAGTTTTATGTTTTTCATGCTATAAACGAAGAGTTTTTAATCTTGGGAGTGTACCGCGGCTGTCTTCATTGACTGGATTTGTGTCACCCATTGCTTGGCTTTGCAAGACAACCACCATTGCCAGGTCTTCTTCACATGAGCTGTGTATGGGACTAAGGTACATCTGCATGATTTCCACCTATATGCATAGTGGTGCCCACTTATACCGTTTCCTTCTGTTGATTGTTACTGTTTTGTTATGACGTTAAAATCCCCAAACCTTAAGAGGCAGATTCCGCTCATCCAATTTCCAGGTCGAAGTTGAGTGAATGTTTTAATTTCAGCCAGTTTGCTCATTTAATCACATTTGTTTTTTGCAGAACCGGAATTGTAACACAGACTTCTAAGGGAAATCCTTGTTTGGGATCTGTGCCAGAACACTAAGTGTTCGGTACCAACCTCGAACTTTACAGGTCGGCTTCGCCCATCATTGCTCACCACCAGTGAGGAGTCATAAACCTTCGCTTCATGACTTTTATTGCAATTCTGGAATTAATTTTTATATAACTGGATATTCTAAAATTATAGCTAAAGTTTTGTTTAGGTAGAGCTTCTCCAATGTGTGAAAAGCTGTAAAAGAACCAAAATCTAACTCACTATTGGGCCAAGTTCACACGAGTGTATTTTTGGTCCGCGCACTGCCCATGAAAAACAGAACCCACAGCACTCAGATCAATGTTATTCAATGAGACATGACATCCTCCAAGAAGAAAGAAGTGGCTCTCACCAGTTCTGATACGAGTCTTTAATTCTAGTCCATATTAAGGAGGACTACGTTCACCGTTTTGTGCCGCCTTAGGACCCGTTGAAGCGCTAAACAGTGAGTCGTAGTCCTCTGCTCTCCGTTGCCCTCCCTGTTATATACAGTTGTGTTTTACCAAGATGCCAATTGTAATGAATCCCTGTTGCCCTCACTTTGAACCTCTAATCTTCACCTTCCAATACAATGGACCGACCAACCGCTGAATCAAGGGATCACTGTGCTTCTTATCTGGTGTATCAAAGTATTAACAATCTACAAGAAATGGAGAGCAGCTTCTATGACAATGGTCAACATTGATTATTGCTTTGATGGTCCACTGACGTTCTGCAGCTTTATATTCTGCAAACTTAGTCCATCAGCCACAGAACTGAAAAAAGGATAATAAACTTTCTACGTGAAGTTTCACGGATGTCGGGTTCTATGAGATTTACATGGAGAACAGTAGAGAATTATGCAGGAAAGGCCCTACATTTGCAACTCCTTTGTGGTCCAATCCCTAATATTGCCTTGGCAAAATCGTGACTGTTGGCACCTGGGGCAGACAAACCACTGGTGTAGTCTGTGCAACTGCACAGGGGTCCAAAATATAAGGGGGCCACTGCCACCTCCAAAGCAGGAGGGATTGTGAATTATGATGAGCTATTAGGCTGCAGAGAGTCCATATTGTTCTTGCACAGGGACCTATTCTTTCTGGTTGGCACATATGTATTAATCCTATGGAGCTATTAAGAGTCAAATGGCAATGACTTTATCTCTACACAGGAGTGTAACTACAATGGGTGCAGGGGTTACGATCGCACCCAGGCCATGGAGCCTAAGGGACCCCAAAAGTCCCTTTGGCCTATAGAAAAAGACTAATGCTATTAAAGTTTTGCAATAATTGGAGGCTTTCGCATTGGGGCCCATGAGCTTCAAGTTACGCCACCGTCTCTATATCAGAGACAGTTTAGGCCTTCAGTACAAGTAATCTGCACTCAGCACCCAGACTTCGTGTTCCTTATCTCCCATCACTATGACTAGTGGTGGATTTTGATTTTCTCTGTCATTTTTAGTGCTTTTGGGTGTAGTTGTGGTTTAGGTCAATTTGTGTTTTGCAGAATATGTTTGGAGCTTGTCTTCTGCCTGGGTTGCTCTGTTTTCTTGCACACATCTCCGAGCTGGGGAAGGTTAACTGCCGGTGATGTCATTGCTCTCGGTGCACTTTGCTGGCAGCGGACGCTGCATCTTAACTAAGCGCTGGAGCTCTTGCTCTTGCCTGAATGCGGACTGAGAATGGGTTAAGAGAACGTTTTCCAGCATCTGAGGCTCAGTGCAGATGGTATTCATTCCCCGTGTGAAATGAGGTCAACACTTTGTTTTCCTTCTTTTTAGAATAATTTTGTTCCTTGGCGTTAGCCTGGAACGCTCTGTCCTTCGGGCGCGCACACAATAACCTCACTGCTGCATCCCAGAGGTCTGTGCCCATCTGCGACACTGAGAAACAGGGATACAACCACACTGGGCGCAGAATATAATCACACCTTTATTCACGCAGCACAGTAAGGCCTGATACTTTAGAATGATCTATTCACAGTGAAGGGGCTCCTGGGGCCCGAAGTAAAATATGTAACAGGGACCCCAATGTGCCATTCATATAATGGCGTCTAATGTAGCATAAGGACATTTGGAGCCCATAATGCACCAGGACTTGGATATGAGTTCTACGTCTGCACCCCCAACATCTACAGTGAAAGTATTAGTTATGCCTTCTGACAACCTTAGGGGCATAACCAATACTGTCTAACTCTACTGCAACCAGTAGTATAGTGAAGAAGACTCAGCACTCAATATGGTAGTGAACAAACATAAAGTTTTAATAGCAATCAATAACAATCAAATGTTAACGTTTCGGCATAACTTTCAGACCTTCATCAGAACAAAAACTGGTTGCCGTGATGTAGAGGGATATAGGAGGTTGACCACGTGACTGATATTCCACTTTCACAGCGCTGTCAACCTGCTGTATCCCTTTACATTATGGCAACCAGTTTTTGTTCTGATGAAGGTCTGAAAGTTAGACTGAAACGTTAACATTTGATTCTTATTGATTGCTACAATACATTTAAACACAAGTAGAAGACCTGCGATCAATAAGGCTTTGTTTCCCCGAAAGTAAGACCCTGTCTTACATTTTTTTGGGGGCCAAAAGTGGCCCCCGGTCTTACTTTCGGGGGGGTCTTACATTGTGTGCCCCAGCAGTGTGGCCTACAGGCCCCCTCCTGCTGGGACACTGCGGGAGCGGGTCGCACGTCACGTGCGCCCGCTCATTACATATGCACTGCATCCCCCTGTCAATCAGCGACAGGGGGAGCAGTGCATTATACAGTATATATGGGCCCCCTCCTGCTGGCACACTACCCCCATGTTCTGAGGCCCCCCTGCTGCTGCTGCAGACATCTTACCCTCCAGGGTCTTCTTGCAGCAGCCAGCGCGTCGGTCCTCTGTCCTCGGCTGTCTCCCGGATCATGTGACCCGTCGCAGCGCATGACGTCATCGCGACTGCGACCGGCCGGTCACATGATCCGGGAGACAGCCGAGGACAGAGGACCGACGCGCTGGCTGCTGCAAGAAGACCCTGGAGGGTAAGATGTCTGCAGCAGCAGCAGGGGGGGCCTCAGAACAGGGGGTAGTGTGCCAGCAGGAGGGGGCCCATATATACCGTATTATGCACTGCTCCCCCTGTCGCTGATTGAGAGGGGGATGCAGTGCATATGTAATGAGCGGGGCGCACGTGACGTGCGACCCGCTCCCGCTCCCCCCCCTCCTCCGCTAGGGCCTTACATTGGCCCCCCGGTTGTAAGGCCTTATAATCGGGGGAGGCCTTACATTAGCAGGCCCCCCCTTTACCCCTAGGCGGCCTTACAATCGGGGGGGCCTTACTTTCGGGGAAACACGGTACTTCACGTGAAAACAGTGGAATACAGTATTGCAATTTACTAAAAGGTGGCTATCTTTGACTATTGCAACTGAGACACAAACATATAGTGTCATGATTCCACAGTGCAGTGAGTCTCAGAGGAAGTGAGAGTTATTGCTGTGTTTGGTATCTGGTGTGCTGAGCTGCCAGTAGTTGATTAATAGTGCAAGCTTCCTTTCTGGTTCTGGGAGGTGCTGGATTGCTCAGTTGTTCAATCTTCCCTCTGATTGCTCTGATACTTTGCTAAGCAGCCTCTTCATTCTATCTGAAGTGCTGTATGGCCTTCACTCCTGTCTCTGTCGAGTTCTGATCATTGTTATTGGACCCCGTAATGTTGCTAGATTTCCCTTTTATCTGTGATGCACCCTGGGGCCGTGGGGTGACTCGGGACCGGGCCCGCTGGTCTGCTGCTGGTGGGGGAGTCACGTGGGTTGAGGCCTGGTCTCGTGGCCCTGGGGATCGGGTTTGAAAGAGGTTTCTGGCCTAGTGGTTTAGGGATGGTTATTGTGACATCACCCGTGGTATACGGCTATTAGTGGCCATGGCTGCGGTGCGGGACCTCTGGGGATGATGGGATGGCAGTGGTGGTGGTTTCGCTCCCCATGGATGGAGCGGATTCCCAGGGCAACCAGCGAAGTCTATGGCAGTGGTAGGCCGTTGGGGTTGCAGGACTGAGGGTGTGGAATGACCAACAGACACAAGGATTGAAGTCTCCGTTACCTTTACTGGTAGAGGTAGCAGGTTCATCCAGGTTACCGCCCACGAGAGGTGTTAGGAGTCTGGGTGGCCTGGAAGCAAGTCAGGATTCACGTCACCCGGTGAGTTCTGAGGCCTCCCTGTTGCGCTACTCTTGGCGGGTCCTGGCTGACTGTAGCTAAGCTGCAACCCTCTCTCCTCCTGCGTACAGTCTCTTGCCTGTGTGACAGGCAGCTCAATCCCCCTCCATGTTACACTCCTATGGCTGCTCTTCCTGAGCTCTCTAGTGCTGCTGTACCTCCTGGGTTTCATGGATGAGGGACTTGGAATCTCCCGCCCTCCGGTGTTGGCTGCTGGGCCTAGAGTCCCTCACAACCTCGGACTCCGATGTCCGCTCCTTCCGCTCTGCACTAGTGTAAACCTGGCAACTGGCTCCACTCCCCAGACCTGCTTCTCCACTTCCTCAGACCCTCTCCTACGGATCACTCACGCTGGCTAGTCTCTGTTCCGGAATGAGCCTTACGCTGCTCCAGTCCACGGGACCTCTTCACAGTCCTCCTCGGAACTGAACTGCCTAATCCCGCCCCCAGGCCAGAATTTATAGGAGGGGACCTCCCCTTGGACTCGGGTTTCAGAGCTCCCCCTTCTGGTCTGGAACTGGGAAAGTGTTGTGTGTGGTGGGCTTACCTGGTGTGGATACCTTTCCTTATTTCCAAGCACGGCATGGCCCCCCAAGGGAGGCAATGCTATCGTGGCAACTATGGGGTGCCACATTTGCTCATTGTACTTGTTGTGATCTCCTGGTATTTTGACCCTTGGACCGTGACATGTATACACCTCTGTTGACTCCCTGAACTCTTTTTGTGCTCTCCTGAAAAGCTGACCCTGGACCGTTGCATGACTATGTCTGTGTCTACACCCTGAATACTACAAGCTCTCCTGGAACCTGAGCCCTGATTACCCGACTTCCCCGCTGTCTATCCTCCTGTAAGTAGTGACTAAGTACACCTTAGCTATTAGCAGTGATTAGCATCAAATTCACCCTAGCAATAAGTAGTGACTAGCGTCACATATAAGGGTTCTGTACAAGGCGTGTTTTGTTTGGGGTTTAGTTGCTGATTTTGCATCACATTGGAGATATTGGTGTGTTTTCTAGATGCAGATCATACAGAGAGGGCCCAGCCCTGGTTAGTTTAATTCATTTTACTACCTGCATAGTATCTCATAGAAAGGGCCTGTGGGGGTGGGGGCTAAGAAAACTCCTTCCCCTCTGACCTGCATGGAAGAAATTTGCCCCATAATGTTGGATCTAAGCGCTTAATTTCTGCTACAATAGCCGTAACCCCCACCCCCCAAATGGCGGCCATGATCCGCTCCAGACTTGTCCCATAATTCTGAGCCTAAAGCCAAGTCCTTCCCATGACAAACATCCCAGTTAGTCCAGGAGACTTCAATTGTCTGTGTGACAAATTGCCAAACCCAAATATCCCATGAAATACCGCCATTATTAATGCAGATTTTGGTATTAATTAAAGAGGAATCTGCAGAACACATGGTGCCATCAAAGCAGCGACTGTGGCTGTAATTCAGCAAATATTCTGAGCTTTCCCAAGAACAGTAAATTACCACTTATTACGGCTTTAACCAAAAAATGTTGTTCCATCGGTAACGTATCACCGGTGGGAGCGTGGCCCAAGGTCGGGGTGGATGCCGGTGACACATTACTAAATCATTTATGCAATGGTCACCAATACATGCAGAGATAATCACTAATGTAAAGTTTATACTGTTCGTCTTTGACCTCTCAAGTGATTTTTTTAGGACGATGACTGAAATTTCAGCAAACTTTGCATAAATCAATCATAAATTTGAATATAAGAAGCTTCGTAATATATCTTTTTAGAGAAATATAATTCTTTCTCCACTTATGACCACTTCTCTACCTCCATCTGTCTACTGAAAAACAGATACATTGCGTCTTGGCCAAAACAAAACTGATCACATTACAGCTCCTATTAAAGTCCATGGAGAGGGAATAAGGAGATGTGGAAGAGAGGAAAAAACATACAAACAATACTGATGCTTTCTAGTAAGTGTTTTATCTCACCACAGTGCGACATTCACAGCTACACTGCTTAGTTCTGCTGTATAATGTCCTCCATGATACTGCTGCTGCTGTACATGTGCTACATTGAGAAAGAAGAGCAGTCCAATAATGGTCTATGATGGAGGTTGCTTGCTTCTTGCTCAGGTGGTGGTGTAGATTCCCTTACCTCTTGGGATGCTGTACGGCTGCACAGGTTTCAACAAAGGTATGTGTCACATACTCGCATCTCAGCACATTATATGGGGTGCACCTGCACGGGTTATTGTATCTCCTCTCACTCAATGCAACACTTAAACTAGGCTGAAAAGTGAGCATAAATCACACCCCGATACAGCCCACACACCCCCAGCTGCACATATACACTACCACAACTCCTCAAACACACAGGGTGAGGAGTTCCTGAAATATACTACTGTCTGACAATCAGATCACACACTCTAAGGCTATGGATTCTTTTAGAGCATACAAGGATCAAACTTATTAAAGTTTTAAGCTTTAATATAAAAGTTACAGTGTTTACAATAAAAAGTATAAAAAGATAAAAATAAAATGGACATACAGATATGCAAAACAGTTATGGAATAAAAGAGAGGAAATTACCGAAATTACTTAACTTCCAGTCTAGTGTTATTCTGCTTTCATGGGGAGGAAGAATGATATATGGATCACATTCAGCAATTGTCTGATCCCCAATCTGTGAACTAAGACCTCTTTGTTTGCAAGCCTTTTTATAGGCTTAAACTTGAGGTCGAATTTCTAGCACAACCTTTTTATTTTAATATTAATTTTCTAATCCGAGATCTGTGGCTGGACCATGGGTAATTTAGTAATGAACACATTACATTTCAAATGCACTTCTTTTACAGCCCTTTCCTTCTTACATTAAATGTGGAATCTAAAACTCTGCCATCACCCACCATTTCTCGATTCCTTTGAAGTGATCAGAGGTGTGAAAAACTTTAGCCTCCATGGTTTTCAGATTCTGTGTACAGGATGACTACAGTTCCTGCTCAGATAAGCACAGGTTATGACCTTTGCGTAGTGAAACAAAATTTAACAAATGTCTGTTGTGGTTTCCATTCCCCTATAGATACATATTTTATTCTCTAATGTATATCTGTCCTGTAGCTGCTAGACTTCATCCTCCAGCTTAGAGACAACTGGAAATTAGAAGTAGAGCTTGCAGAGCCTTGTTCTCCCTCTTTTGTTGGGGATTAGACATAGCCCCCTTCCAGTGTTGTAGATCTGACACCTCTGTGGCAGTGAGTAGCATGGCTGAGTATTCTCTCTACAAACAGCAGAGCTGAGTATAGCACCGCTTGTCCTGCAGATGGAGAAGTCATTACAGTGATCATTATTACTGATTTCAAGATAATAAGGAGAGACATTTCCTGAGAGTTCAGCTCTGAAAAGATCATTTTAGAGAATGTAAACTTTTCCTCACCATCTGCAAGGAGCAGGGAAACAATCTATACATACGATACCCTTCGTCATGTCACTTTCTATATCTGTGGAGCAGACACCTCATAATGTCCGGCATGTCTGTCCGGAGTTCCAGAGTGTAAGGATTTGCCCGAAAATGCAGAATTGTGCTTGGTACAGACCCTGAACTACAGTGGCGTAACTAGAGTCAGATGGGCCCCACTAAAAAACTTGGAGCTGATCCACCCCAGATGTTGGTCAGACATATAGGCCTCAGTAGCATTCTAAATCCTGTAAAGACATATGAGTTTCCCCCCTTTATTATTCCTGGTATATATGGTCCCCACCCTGGTATATATGTCCCCCATCCTGGTATATATGGTCCCCACCCTGGTGTATATGTTCCTCATCCTGGTATATATGGTCTTCATCCTGGTATATATGGTCTTCATCCTGGTATATATGGTCTTCATCCTGGTATATATGGTCTTCATCCTGGGTCCATCCTAATATATATGTCCTCCATCCTAGTATATATGTTCCCTATCTCGATATATATGTTCCCCATCCTGGTATGTTCCTCATCCTGGGCCCACCCTGATATATATGTTCCTCATCCTGGTAAATATGTCCCCCATTCTTGTATATATGTCTCCCATCCTGGTATATATGTCCCTCATCCTGGTAAATATGTCCCCCATTCTGGTATATATGTCTCCCATCCTGGTATATATGTCCTTCATCCTAGTATATATGGTCCTCGTTCTGGAATATATGTCCCCATCCTGGTATATCTGTTCCCCATCCTGGTATATCTGCTCCCTATCCTGGTATATATGCTCCCTATCCTGGTATATATGTCCTCATCCTGGTATATATGTGTTCCTCATCCTGGTAAATATGTCCCCCATTCTTGTATATATGTCTCCCATCCTGGTATATATGTCCCTCATCCTGGTATATATATATGTCCCATCCATCTAATCTTTTTTATTCGAGTATTTCCTTGCTTCTGGTCTAAGTATTTTCATTTTCTTTTTCTGAATGTACATTATTAAAATTAAAAATCAATGATCCCTAGTAATCCCCCAAGATCCCCTTTGTGCACATAATATAAGTAAATGCTCCCCTGCCCCCTGCCAGCACCCGATGCCCCGGACAGTCACATCTATCATCTTTTTTCCTGTATTTGCCCACAATCGCCTTCTTTTTCCTAGTAGAGGACATGGATTTCTTCTTCAAACTTTTGGCAACTGTTAAAACTTGAACATATTTAAGAGCCTGAATCCCTTCCAGCTCTTCAATTAGAGAACTGTGCTGGTTCCGGATTCTGTTGCGTCATTTCACGTGCGATCTGACGAATATACGGTAAAGATGTGGCAATTATAAGAGATCCAGCGCTGAGGATGTGAGGTCATGTGTAAATCACGGGAGCAAAAATAAACATAAACAGTTAATGATCGCAAGATGTCAGGGGGGGTCTGGAGAAGAGAACAGTAACTGGGACCCTCATCCCTGAGCCAAGACTAACCTCAGTCATTGTCTCTCCCTGAAGGACCCGGAGACTGGAGTCCAATCAAAACTGTGTAATACCTTATTTGTCCAGTGGTGGCACTACATGGACAGACAGTGGTATATCTTGCAGCTTATGGGTCCTGGTGCAAAATCTCCAATTATTGCAAATCTCTAATATCATTAGGCTGGTTTCACATTGCGATTTAGTTAAATCCGATGCTGTTCGATGAGAATCGGACAGCATCGGATCCAAACTGATCCCTGCAAATAGGCATCCGATTCCGATTTTGCAGGATCAGTTTGGTCTCTTGTCACCTTGCTCCCCCTCCTCCCTGCCTCCTGTCATCTCGTTGTTCCCCTGGTGTCTCCTGCTGTCCCCCTGTTGTCCCATGCTGTCCCCCTGTTTTGCCCTGCTGTCCCCCTGTTTTGCCCTGCTGTCCCCCTGTTTTGCCCTGGTGTCCCCCTGTTTTGCCCTGCTGTCCCCCTGTTTTGCCCTGCTGTCCCCCTGTTTTGCCCTGCTGTCCCCCTGTTGTCCCATGCTGTCCCCCTGTTTTGCCCTGCTGTCCCCCTGTTTTGCCCTGCTGTCCCCCTGTTTTGCCCTGGTGTCCCCCTGTTTTCCCCCTGGTGTCTCCCTGTTTTCCCCTCTCCCCTCCTCTTCTCTTCTCCCCGCTCCTCCTGTCATTCCAACATAAAAAATCTTTATTCTCACCTGCCAGTGCTCCCCCGGCGTGTCTATAGAGCTCCCGATCGGTTTTACAGGACCTGCGATGATGTCAGAAGCGTCATCAGGTTGTATGAGCGGTTACTGCGGTAACGGCTCATGTGACCCGATCATCTGATCGGGTTGTGACATCATCCCAGGTCCTGTTATCGTGCAGGTGCTGATGGAGGCGCCGGGGGAGCGCTGGCAGGTGAGAATAAAGATTTTTTATTTTAAACACTTGACTTTAGTTATATTTCACTTCCGCAATGTATGTATATATATTGCGGAAGTGAAATTAGGCGGCACACAATAGTTTTGGTGTACTGAGCATGTACTGAGCATGCTCAGTGCACTAAAATCGGGTCCGAGGAGACATCAGATGTTCCCTCGGACCCTGCTCCATAGGGCCCCATGTTACAGTCATCGGATCGGAGGCAAATCGGATGGCAATTATGCGAAATTCGATCCGATCCCCATTGGATAACATGGGGGCTGATTCGGATCCGATTTTCATCGGACAGCATCAGATTTAACTAAATCGCAATGTGAAACAAGTCTTAGGCTTTTTCTTTAGGCCAAAGGGACTTTTTGGGCCCCCTAGGCTCCAGGGCCCAGGTGCAACTCCTGCACCAATTGTAGTTATGCCACTGTTTATAGATGATTCTAATGATCGGTTAATCATAGGAGGACACATGATCCAAGATGGATGAGGTGAGTTCAGGCTTTCTCAGTACTCATTCTTGTGCATCAGCTGCTACTGTTACATACCCAGGCTTGAACTGGCCCACTGCAGAGCACTGAATGCAGACCAAGGCTATATACAGCATCTTATTGATTATCATACCACCCATTTTATTATATTATGGAAGCATAGGCTGAAATTTCATAACGAACCAGCAGCAAACAACACAATACCCTTCATCCCCCGCCTATAATATCTGCATATATCTGAATGGCGAGCTCAGGATGCAATGTTACCGGAGAGCCTCGGTGTACAGTCCCAGCACTGTATGTACTCTAGCATTCATATAGCTTTTCTTGATCAATTTTGCAAGGATTAAATAGGACTACTGTGTCTTTGTCCTCAATGAGAACTGGTGAGTTAGGTCCAGGGGCAGTGGTGTAACTTGAAGCTCATGGGCCCCAATGCATAAACTCCAATGGGGTCCCCAATTATTGCAAATCTTTAATAGCATTACTCTTTTTCTATAGGCCAAAAGGACTTTTGGGGACCCCTAGACTCCAGGGCCCAGGTGCAATTGCAACACCTGCACCTATTGCAGTAATGCCCCTGGTTAGATTGTTAAAGGGGTTTTCTTATCTACATACTGTTTATTATCACGTATTGTAGTGGTCCCAGGGGTTAGACACTAAAACTTTTTTAGCACTTTTTTGGACAAATCTTACTCCACCCCCTTGGCCAAGTAAGGTTTACGGTGAATTTTTCAATCTGGCACATTTTTACATAGACGTGCAACTTTTTAAAGGTTCTGGTGCTAAAAAGTTATAAAATAATGTCTATGGAAAAAAAGAGCGCATGTTTAATTTTGCTCCAAATTGAACTGCGTGCGCCATTTGGAAGAATTTGACGCTTAAACCTGAACAAATATCACAAGACAAAAAAAAGAAAAGTGACTTCAAGAAATAGCCAATGACGATTGCTCTGATTTATTCTGCACCTCTATAGACAATGAATGGATCTACCATGGATAGTTGAGACATTTATAGTCTGTCCTATGCTTATATAAGAAATGGCCATTAGGATGGAAAATCGGCAGCCTACCCGACCCTCTTGGATCTACCCGGAAAGTTCCAGCGTCCTAACATTACTTGCTCTCTACATGATTACATAGAACCGCCAGACCTTTCTTCTCGGAGACTGTGTGAAGAAGCCGTAGGATATTTGCTGGCAGCCGATGGATCGAGCTCTGGCTTCACTTCAATCCGATATATGTTACATGGTGGCGCGTACAGCGGAGCACATGAAAGAATCTGCTGCTTTATGATTCATGTTGAGCAGCGCTGCCACTTAAAACACAATCCTTGGTTCTGTAGATGATATTTTTTCCCATGGACGGTTCTAGTTCTCTGTTCTCCTGGGAGAAGGATTCCGATAAGAGGGTTTCCCACTGGAAAATTCCCATTGAAATATTTGTCATTTCTGCACGATACAGTGAAATCTCATGGAAGCTTTGTTATGGATGTCAGGATTGCTGGCGTTACACCTGCTACATAGGCCAAGACCCAAAATGGCCCTTAAAGGGGTTGTAAGTGTGATGTAAAACATGGCTGATAAGTAATGATATAAAACTCTTCATGCTACTTTGCCTCGGAGTCCGGGCACCACCTGGCACATTCAGAGGGAGACACTTTGGTTAGTTGACCCGCCAACTAACACTTAGGTCAGCAGCTTGTGGAAGACCGAGGGGTTCACTCAGGATTCCATGGGTCACTAACAAAGAACGGAACCAGGCAATTACTGATTAAAGGATCTTTTACCTAGGTACAGAGAGGATACAGAAGAATTAAATGGAAGTTTCACAAAAATTTACTACAAGAAATACCTATATACACTCCGCCTATAGAACCGAGGTCAGTGTACTGTCCCAATGACACCCTCCAGTGTATCCGGAACTATTGGAACAACTTGCCCAACAAATTCCTAGATAATACTACAAGAGGATTTCTACTCTAATAATCAGGTGTAAATTAGTGGGTGCACAGCAGGGTTTGTCATTGGTTCAGCACATTGACTAACAATCTTAGCTGTAAATCTATACCCCTCCGTTCTCCCTTTGAACACACTCATGATATGAAAGATACTTGGATATCAAACTCTATATACAATATAAGTCTGGTCTAGTTAAGTATGGGCCTGCAACCTGCTCAGACAACATGGCACTAAAAAGAAGAACATTCCTCACAGTTCCCACCAAAAAGTGCATACACGGGGCCTGAGCTCAGGACTTAGAGTTTTGCGCAATAGATACAATGAAACGGATTTACAAAAGGTCTGTTCAATCCCAGGGGGTAATGAGTTTGCTGGTGACTGTAGTCACCCAAGAGCAATCTCCTCAGCTGCAGGAAAACCCATCCGTCAAATGCTGACAAGACCCTTTCAGTACAAATCTCCATCTGGCATCAAGCCCCTGCTTCTTCTCGATAAGAAGTTGTCAAAGTTCAACCAGCTAACATATAGTCCCAATCAGTTCTGAGAAAGCTGACCAAGGGAAGGAGAGCCGGCCACTGAATGTCCACACTGCTTGCTTGCTGTCTAGACTGCTCGGTGCTTGCTCAGGTAGAGCTCCTTGCCCACTCTGCACAGAGGTGCTCCTGGTGGACAGGGGAGACTCCACAGGTTCCAGCACTGTCGACTTCACCTGCAGACTATGACAGGCTTATCTCTGGGAGAACAATGCAGTTGGCTGACTGATTTTTGCTACCTCATCTAAGAACAGTATGAAGTAGGCAAAAGCCTCAACCCAATGATGTATCACTTAGGCTAGGGTCACACTTATCATGTTACTCACGTTTGACGGATCCAGTAACTGCAGAGGTAAGCCTACTGTAACGGACAGTGTTAACATCGGGTGCTGAGAGCAAACGCTGCTCCAGGGTAACCCGATGTTTACTATGGATGCAGCCACACAGGAAACCCCAGGAACTGTGCTTTAGCAGAGCGCACAGGAAAACATTGCAGACCTGTGCTCTCTGCTAAAGTGCAGTTCCTGGGGCTTCCTGTGTGGCTGCATCCATAGTAAACATCGGGTTACCATGGAGCAGCGTTTGCTATCAGCACCCGACGTTAACACTGTCCGTTACAGCAGGCTTGACTCTGCAGTTACTGGATCTGTCAAACGTGAGTGACATGCTAAGTGTGACTCTAGCCTTAGATTACCTGTGCTAAGACAATCAAAGATTTAGGTTTAGACATATAGCAGAGCCCAAAGAGCTTCCCCCGC
Source organism: Allobates femoralis (assembly GCA_033576535.1). Lineage (NCBI taxonomy): Eukaryota > Metazoa > Chordata > Amphibia > Anura > Aromobatidae > Allobates > Allobates femoralis. The sequence continues at coordinate 149,626,886 of JARQOC010000007.1, forward strand.
CCACACTAGGCTCTGTATACAAAGTCTATAGACAGTGAAATGCTAATTACAGCAGGGAATGCGGCGGACTTGGGTTCACGTGCTGCTGTGTCTAAGCAATGATAAATTACTGGTGCTAAAACAAACATTGCGGGTAAACATGAGCACACTTTGAAATGAGACTCATTGCTGAATTCTTTGTGTTAACCCCTACAGCACGCTGGCTTCAGATTACATAGCAAAAACCTGCTGACAGATTCCCTTTAATGTAAAACTTGTGTCTCTAAATGAGCATATTTTTTGCATCATTCAGCAGAGCACAACAGTCCTTCAGCATGTACGGTAATAAGAAATTGGTTTGTAAGAGCCTTCGAATGGGCTGAGCGTTGTTGTGAATGTGGGGATCTATCTCTGCGGAGTCCTCCAGACGTAGGAACATTCAGCTCGTTGGAAGACTCCTTATTAATATTCAACAACAAATTTATGAACTTAATAGAGCTGGATTTTCACTTCCAAGATTGAACAACACATTTGGTCGCTACGGCTTTCCTTGCTCCAGCATGCTCTGTGCTACATATGGTGAGCTGGTTTCTTTTTCTAGCTTTGAAGTGTTCCTTAATAGAGCTATAGTCGCCTAATTAATTATTTAAACCGATAACTTGTCTCTTTCTTAATGCAGGCGTGGAGCAGGATGCAAGGATTTCTTCATTGGTGGAAATTAAATCTTATATCATGCTCCGCCCCTGAGGATCCTTCCATGTCGCGATATAATGTATCAGTTATGCCTGCAGTGTCTTTAAGGTAAAACCTTCTACAACTCATAATTAGGATGTATAAAGTAAAACTATTCAGACTTTAGGATTATAATACAGAGATTTCTGATGCTGAATCTCTCTAGTTAGTTGACGGCTGCAGCGTCTCCAGAAAGCCATAAACCATCGTATTTTTAGAAATCTCAAGACATTAAGAGTGATCAACGCTGCACAATATTTACTTCTGCCATATGGCTCAGTGTATATTAAACAGGGTGGGACCCGTCAGCGGTGAAGGCAGATGGCTGAGGCGTGGGCTGTCATACGACAAACGCTTCGACTGAAGTCGTAATCATCATCCTAATAAACACAAGCACTTCATTTATTTTGATATGACATTAACATGTGAGAAATGTTATATTTATTTCTGCACCGAGTCTATAGAGCTCAAAAAGTACAATGTACAACCTCAAAGTGAAGGAAACCCAAATACAGGAGAGGATTATGTATCACTTCAAAGTTACCAATGATTTTATTTAAAGGGGCAAATGTTGTTGTGCCGGCTGTGGGGGCCTAGTAGCCGTGGGCAAGACAGGGCCCAGTTCATAAAGCAGCCCTCGGGCCGGCTCCCCATGCAAAAGTTAAGCTCAACTTCATTCTCATCAAGAGTCAAATCAGACAAAGAGTCAGTTAATTCCCCTATCAAAATGTTACTAAAACAGTCTTATGAGACACAGGCACATCTCTCCAATGTTTCATACATTTAGACCTATTCACACTGCCATACTTTGTTACAGACTGCTCCCCTTGTCCCTCGACATCACTCGTTACTCACCATGAATTCATATACTCTACTGTAGTTGCCACCCCAGTTGCGTGGACAATAGGGCACCGTCAGGCAAGAACTCCTCCACCGTTTGCACCATGGTGACCCGTTCACCCAAATCTATGATGAGGTCCACAGAACCGACACCGGATGAACAGTCGCTGTCTGGGGACCCCCCAGATTCAGGAGATGAGCACGCCACCAGCGGAGCGCACTCACTTGGTGTTCCGCCCCACATACCGGATCCTTGGCCTAAATCCCTCGACCAGGAACCGTTATCCTTTAATAATTCAGTTGGTCTATCTAAATTATTAATGGATGACAGTTCCTGGTCGAGATCTACTTTACTTGGGACACTCCTGACCCTTAGGGCTACGTCACACCTGGCGACGTCGGCGGCGATATTATAGGTGAGGCGGGGGAGTGGCCTATCACCGCCGACATCGCCAATGCGTCACCCTATGTAACTGGGTGAGGGCGACGCATTCGACCGGTCGCCAGGTTTCACAGCAGCGCTGTGAAACCAGGCAGCCGATCTGGGGCAATGTGCGGTGCCTCGCCGGAGGTGTCTCCCAGTGTAAACGGGGGGCGGCGACGCTGGCGAGGCGCCAAAAACGTGCGCGCTCCCACCAGTCGCCGCCGACATCTCCAGCGAGGTGGTACCGTGTGATGGTACCCTTAGTCCCACTGCAAGCTCTTTTTATTAGCTAAGCCCTGCCCCCAAGGAATATTATAAACATTTACTAATAACTACCATAATCCTAGGGGACCTGGGAGAATTGTTTACCTTGCCACTAGATGGTCACACACATATAATTAACACATTCACTGTATACAGGGACACATGCCACGTTCTCAAAGGGAGGAAGAAAGCTAAGCCCTTGACCCTCTTACACATCCGTACCATAGAAAACTGACCAGAGGAGTCCTGAGAATAAAAAGAAAAAAGCCCCTTCTGCAACGTCTCCTCTTGATGTGGTCATAGGGTTAACAATGTACTGGGAAAACTGAGAACAAATAGCACTGTGGCCATGCCCCCATTACGTTGGAGGATCAGTGAAGATTTTGGGGTCTTGACAATTTTGAAGTTTGCAAAATGATATTACTTCTACTTATGGAAAAACTCTCAGAAGAAGTTATTCATAACCTCAACATGATCAGTGACCCCAACCTCCAAGACCAGCTCAAATCAATGAAGAGGTATATAGGCTAGAAGCAATATAAGTGCTAGACTGAAAGGGTCCTACTGCTGGGACCCCAATGATTGCCAGGGTAAACACTGCTGCTAGTCAGAGGTTTAATGGAGCAATGTTTGAGCATGGACCCTGCACGGTACTGACACACATAGCTGAGCACAATGCACAGTGTTATGGTTTTTGGTGAGGTCCCAGTCATATAGTGTTTTATCTCACCCCAACGCTGTATTTACAGCTACACTGCTCAGTACTGCTGCATATTGCCGTCCATGCTGCAGCTGTTGCTGCTGAACATAGAGTCAGCAGAGCAGGAATCCCTTATGTCTGTGTGTTGTGCATGGGATATACCATATCATAGCAGCTGTTCTCCACCCACTAGCTCAGAGACAACAAATTTATAATGAAAAACTGGTGCAAAATGCAGAATATATGTCAAAAAATTGACAGAAAGTGTTTTACCTTATATATACACCCAGGAAAGCTTCAGAGCTACAACTAGAAGATAGGTGCAAAAACCTCAGAGAGATAAACCCCAGCTGGTCTTTCACTGACTCACATAAACAATGGCAGCATGGCTAGACATCCAAACGAGAATATCACCAGCAGGAAACACCAGCATGGGGGAGGTGTAAATAGCCGCACCCAAAAGGTGATAGGACAGACAAATGGATATATAAAAACACCTGTTAACCTAAGAGACTAAAGCAAGGATAACAGACAATAAAAAAAGGTGTATCTGCACAGAGTCAAGGGTTTGAATCCTGATGCATAACACTTATTTTCTTTAGGCAGAAGAATACGACCCAAAATTGATATTTTCTAGAGAATAATAAGGGGGGATGCTATAGAACTGTTTAGATCACAGATTTTTTTCAATCACTGCTTTTAATGTTTTTGGTCTTTGAAATATCTTTTTATAATTGTCTGCAAAACCACAACATGGCCGCGAGGAGATAATAATGTAATAATTACACCCAGACGTCATTTGTTTGATTTTTACTGGACTGGCTGAATGAATTAAGGCACAAATGGAAACCACAAGGTTCAGTGCAGGATTTACGGCAATTGCCCAATTCTGGCATGTAGTGAATAGCAGGGAATGAGGAACAGAATCAATTCTACTTAACTATTTACTGGCACATATGGGAGACAGGCACATGAAGTAACTAAAAGTATGTGACCCCCAGTCCAAACATGGAGAGGTTTGATGGTGTGAAAACTTACTAGTAGGGATTTCAATGTGACATTGTGTTTAAGCAGTAAGGAGGGGGGGGGGACTTGCCCCAGGCACCAAATTCTGAAGGGTCGTAAATGTAATTATCCTAAATGTCAAATGATCATGGATCACACTGCACAGAGATACTTCTCCAATATAAATAAGTCAGCTTTGTCATTACTGTCAGCACTCATCTGGGTTGCAGCGCTCTGCATAGGCAGCAACAGTATTGAATTGTGCTCTATACTCCTCCAAAACTCCTTCTCTTTCTGATCACTTATAATTTTGTGAGAGATGCAGAGACCTGATGGGAGAAATGGTACAAACAAAAAACACCCAATAATATAATATATTTTAAAATCTTACTTTCACTTTTTCTAGTCCTAACTAGGACTAGGGTAATAAAATCACTACAAGTAAAATTAGAAGTAAAAAAAAATAACATTTAACATTTTTATTTTATGATTTTCAGATATTCAGTAAAAAAGGCAAAATAAAACAGTTTGGGGACTGGCCAGGAGCAGGGCAAGGGTGGTGGTTCAGACAGCCTCACCATCAGAGGTAACTATGTGATAAGGGACAGCTAGGACACCCCTAGCCTGAGTAGTTGACTCGAATCCACTGTCTTACCTTATACCCCATGACAATCTCTATTTTTTGTGAACTACTGTCTATCTTGCCTCTCTGAATTATTGGATGGAGACTAATCCTTCAAGCATAGAATTATGTATAATCCATCCTTATAATATTATACTTGCATATGTATTTATCGATGGTTTCTCTATTATTGCTGATGTATTTAAAGTGATGTGGAATTAATGGTGCTATATAAGTGAATAAATAGTATTATTACTATTATTACTATTATTATTATTATTTGTGTTTCCTCTCAGGATTTCTTCTGTTTGTATCTCTATATCTTTTTTTTTATCATTGGCACTAATAAATATGTATCTTTTTTCATATTTAATATTTTGCATGAATCCTTTTAGACAGAGATTATTTATCCATTCTCTATATGTTATTTAAGTATCATGCACCAGTTGATTATTTTGTTTGGACTATGAATTGAAATGACTTTGGTAGTCTCTCAATAAAAAAAAAAGTTAGGACCATGAGACAGAAACAGTGAAAAGGGTCTATCACTTTGTGCAGACAGGTCTATTATTGAGTTGTATGTATGGAGAGTATACATTAAGCTCCTGAGCTCCCCTAGTGGTGGCTGCAGGAAGATAGAATCGTATAGAGCACTATAGCTCAACCATGGGATTTGGAACTGTGTATGAAAACTGTTGAACTCTGAAAACTGTCATAATAAATCTAAAACTATCTTAGTTAGACCAATATGGATTAAAAATACTTAAAAACAGAAAAAAGTGGGTAGTAAATTTGAATGATTGCCCATACTTTGCCATCAAAGATTTAGGGTAAGATTCATCCATTTTATCATATTAATATATGATTATCCCCAGAATATACATATGAATGTGATTCGGACTGCATTAGGCCACATCTGATGGATCATCCTGTCTATTAAAGGGCCATCATCAGCTCCAGTGCTTCCAATAACACTGTATTTCACTACTTCTGTGTGTTAATAGAGCACGGTGTCATCACTTTAATGTGGGCACAGACTGATCCCATCTGTGCTAACAGTAACATGAAGCCGGTGAGCGCCATTGTTTATAAATCACACAAGGTGGTCACTTAGCAATGTCAACAGGACCGCTCATACCACCGCCAAGGAACGTCTATTTATTCTATAGGATTGTTCTGAAGGGGTTTCCAGGTCCAGCGTCTGTAAGGATACAGTTTATTTTGCACCTTTGGAGAACTCCAAACAAACGGATACATTGTTACACATTGTAGCCATTACGTGTCTGCTGTATCTGTATTGTGTAACGGCTGAACGGGATCCAGATGTAGAAATGGCTCGGTCACCGCCATCCATCCAGTGTCACAAAGAGCAAATCTTGTATAATCACCTCGAGATGGATGAGGCCCATTACAGGCTCAAAGGGCATTCACTGAACCAGCTGCCTGCTGGACCTCGAGGGTCCCAAACAATGAAGTGATAGGAATGGGAGGGCCTCAGAGCCATGATCGCGAATGGCCTCAATCCTGCTAAGGGGCGTACATAGAAATCATGGGGCTCCAAAAAATAAACATTCAGTGAAGAGCACATCTCACCACTTTGCAGCCCTTACAAAGTCATTTTCATCGTATTGATTCCCCTTTCATTGCCCCCATAAAATATGCTGACAATAAAAGTGTCCCCCAAACACAGTATGATCCCTCCACACACAATAAGATGACCCTACTGTCCCCACCCTCAAGGTATGTTGACCACAACAAAGTATGATGCCGCTACTGTGGCCTCCACACAGCCCTCCATACAGTATACAATATAATGGCCCCAACACAACCCTCAGCACAGTATTATGGCCCCACACAACCCTCCACATTGTATAATGGCCCCTATCCAAAAAACAGTATGGTGCACCCCCACACAAACCACCATACTATCACATACAATATAAGGGCTCTCAAATAGCCCTCCAAACAATATAATGGCCCATTACGTAGCCCTCCAAATAGTATAAAAGCCCCCATACAGCCCTCTAAACAGTACAATGGACGTCACAGCCATCAAAACAATATAATGACCCTCTCTCATAGCCCCCCAAATAATATAATAGTCCGCACATAGCCCTATTTATAATATAATGGCTCCCACATAGCCCTGCAAATATTATATAGCCCCTACATTGTCCTCTATAATGGCACCCACATAGTAAAATGAGTCCCACATAGCTCTCCAAATAGTATAATGGCCCCCACATAGCCCTCTTTATAGTATAATGACTCCCACATAACCTGCAAATACAATAATGGCTCCCACATAATCCTCCATGTTGTATAATGGTCCTCCACATATTATAATGGCACCCCATGGGAATGCAAATATAATGATGACCCCCACATGGCTTTGCAAACACTATAATGGGCCCCACATAGCCCTCCATATAGTGCTGCTCTGATTTTTGTTGTATGCACCATTTAGTAATATCTTTGCGTCTATTGCACCAAGATTCAAATGCAAAGTCTGAATGGTGGAGCAGAGAGCTGATGGTTCCCTCCTCCACCATTATATCCAGCTCTATCTGTAGCCTGAGGATGCAAATACAGGTGAAATTGGGACAAATCTAAAATCTCTCAGGACAGTATTCGAACTCAAGGAATGGATCTGTGGAGTTTGGAAGAATGATAATACCTTTTATAGCAATCTGTACTGTGAGCCCCCTATATACTGGGCCCCTGAGCAGCTGCCCATGTTGACCATATGGCATCTGACCTATTGAAATAAGAGGGAGGAGCCTCTTGAAAATCAACGACACTTATTAATTAAGAGGAGGAGACGAAAATGAGCTGAGGTCCCTCCTACTTAACCCTATAGATGCTGGTTGAACTAAAACTATTGTAATTATCACTTATTCTTTATAGTCACACAAACACTTAAAGGAAAAAAGGTTGCAAAAACTCAAAATATCTCTAAAATGTCAGATAAAAGTGAAACGTTCACTACAATAATTTTGAACCCTGATTGATTTCCTGTGCTATTGCAGGGAAAGCCTGAGTGGGGTCTGACACATACGAGAGTCCTGGGGTGTTCATCGTCTCATTACTGCTCCCTCAATGATTCACGTTCCTGCGTTCCGTACGAGTCGACTAGGAAATGATCAGGTCGAATCATCCTGTTCTATTATCAGCTCAAGAGCCCCAAAGATATCAGATCCCTGCCTAGAGCCAGCGCGTAATCTCCAGGAAAGTGGAGGCAATGCCGGATTAGGAACAGATTAAGGATGAAATTATCCCTAATGTAAACAGAGCAGAGCAGTCACTTCCTAGAAGGAGCAGACGAGCCCTGCGCAATGTGGACCTGACTCATCATCTGTCACATTAATACATATCTGATACATTCCCAAAGATCTGCTCATAAAGGAGAAATCAACACAGGAGCCAACTATTCTTCACTCCCCTAGATAGAAAGAGACAGATATAGAGGAGAGAGGAAAAGGAGAATAGAGGATCAGACCACAGGGGATTGTTTGTGGATTCAATAGGAAGTAGGAAATACAAGAAATGGCTTATTCCATTGGAGACAGCAATATATTACTTATATTCTTATATATAAGGCTGTATTATTGTAGTTGTATTCTTGTATATGAGTAGTATAATAGTAGTTATATTCTTGTACATAGGAGCAGTATTATAGTAGTTATATTCTTGTACATAGGGACAGTATTATAGTAGTTATATTCTTGTACATAGGGGCAGTATTATAGTAGTTATATTCTTGTACATAGGGGCAGTATTATAGTAGTTATATTCTTGTACATAGGAGCAGTATTATAGTAGTTATATTCTTGTACATAGGGCCAATATTATAGTAGTTATATTCTTGCACATAGGAGCAGTATTATAGTAGTTATATTCTTGTACATAGGGGCAGTATTATAGTAGTTATATTCTTGTACATAGGAGCAGTATTATAGTAGTTATATTCTTGTATATAGGGGCAGTATTATAGTAGTTATATTCTTGTACATAGGGGCCGTATTATAGTAGTTATATTCTTGTACATAGGGGCAGTATTATAGTAGTTATATTCTTGTACATAGGAGCAGTATTATAGTAGTTATATTCTTGTACATAGGAGTAGTATTATAGTAGTTATATTCTTGTACATAGGGACAGTGTTATAGTAGTTATATTCTTGTATATAGGGGCAGTATTATAGTAGTTATATTCTTGTACATAGGGGCAGTATTATAGTAGTTATATTCTTGTACATAGGGGCAGTATTATAGTAGTTATATTCTTGTACATAGGAGCAGTATTATAGTAGTTATATTCTTGTACATAGGGCCAATATTATAGTAGTTATATTCTTGCACATAGGAGCAGTATTATAGTAGTTATATTCTTGTACATAGGGGCAGTATTATAGTAGTTATATTCTTGTACATAGGAGCAGTATTATAGTAGTTATATTCTTGTATATAGGGGCAGTATTATAGTAGTTATATTCTTGTACATAGGGGCCGTATTATAGTAGTTATATTCTTGTACATAGGGGCAGTATTATAGTAGTTATATTCTTGTACATAGGAGCAGTATTATAGTAGTTATATTCTTGTACATAGGAGCAGTATTATAGTAGTTATATTCTTGTACATAGGGGCAGTATTATAGTAGTTATATTCTTGTACATAGGGGCAGTATTATAGTAGTTATATTCTTGTACATAGGGCCAATATTATAGTAGTTATATTCTTGCACATAGGAGCAGTATTATAGTAGTTATATTCTTGTACATAGGGGCAGTATTATAGTAGTTATATTCTTGTACATAGGAGCAGTATTATAGTAGTTATATTCTTGTACATAGGGGCAGTATTATAGTAGTTATATTCTTGTACATAGGGGCAGTATTATAGTAGTTATATTCTTGTACATAGGGAGCAGTATTATAGTAGTTATATTCTTGTACATAGGGACAGTATTATAGTAGTTATATTCTTGTATATAGGGGGCAGTATTATAGTAGTTACATTCTTGTATATAGGGGCAGTATTATAGTAGTTATATTCTTGTACATAGGAGCAGTATTATAGTAGTTATATTCTTGTATATAGGTGGCAGTATTATAGTAGATATATTCTTGAACATAGGAGTAGGGATGGGCGAATCTACTCGCTAGGACTCGTTACTCGGCGAGTAGTAAGGGACTCGCAGGACTCGGTACTCTGCGAGTTTCCCAGTGATTACTCGCACGAGTCCAATGCAAATCAATATCAATCCTAGTTTTGTCAGAAACGCTGACAAAACTAGGATTGCCATTGTTTGCATTAGACTCGGCTACTGTGCCAGTGATAGCAGGGAAACTCGCAAAGTAACTGCTGTTTCTTTGCGAGCCGAGTCCAGCTGTCTTCTCTGTGCAGCTCCAGGGTCCTAGAGCCCGCCTGCTGCCTGATGTAGCAGTGCTGAGATTGTTCTCAGTCTGCTCATTCCCTGTGTACAGACATCTATCTATGCACAGGGGATGTAGCAGAGAGGACATCGCGTTTTGGACTACGTCGGACGGAAGAGGATTTTTTTAATTAAAGATGGAGTCCCTAATGGCTTTTTTTTTTATTTCAAATAAAAATTTTTCTCTGTGTTGTGTTTTTTTAACCCTTTATTGGAGATTCTTAGTGGCTGGGTCAAACGTGGCCTGACATTAAGAATCTCGGGCTTAATACCAGCTTGTATAACAAAGCTGGTATTAACCCCTTTATTACCCAGCGTGCTACCGCCACCAGGGCCGCTGGAAGAGCGGGGTTCAGCGCCAGAGGATGGCGCTTCAATGAACGCGCCATCTTCTGGGGCGGCTGCAGGCTGCAATTTGCAGCGGGGGGTGCCCAGAAAGCTTGGGCATCCCTGCGCTGCGGATTCCAGCCCCCAGCTGCTTAGCTGTACCTGGCTAGACATAGAAATTGTGCGGAGCCCCACGCATTTTTTTTTTTATTATTTCATGAATTTCAGAGTCAGAGTCTCAGAGTCAGAGTCTCAGAGTCAGAATCTCAGAATTTCATGAAATAATTAAAAAAAAAATGCGTGGGGCTCCGCGCAATTTCTATGTCTAGCCAGGTACAGCTAAGCAGCTGGGGGCTGGAATCAGCAGCGCAGGGATGCCCAAGCTTTCTGGGCACCCCCCGCTGCAAATTGCAGCCCGCAGCCGCCCCAGAAGATGGCGCGTTCATTGAAGCGCCATCCTCTGGCGCTGAACCCCGCTCTTCCAGCGGCCCTGGTAGCGATGGCACGCTGGGTAATAAAGAGGTTAGGGCCAGCTTTGTATTATCAGCTGGCCCTAAGCCTGAAATTTATGGCGGTCACGCCAATATTAGACATGACCGCCATGAATTTCTATTAAATTGTTTTAAAAAAAACACAACACAAAGAAAATTTTTTATTAGAAATGAAAAAAAAAAAAAGCCATTAGGGACTCCATCTTTAATTAAAAAAATCCTCTTCCGTCCGACGCAGTCCAAAACGCGATGTTCTCTTTGCTCATCCCTGTGCATAGATATAGATGTCTGTACACAGGGAATGAGCAGACTGAGAACAATCTCAGCACTGCTACATCAGGCAGCAGGCGGGCTCTAGGACCCTGGAGCTGTGGCAGCCAACACAGAGAAGACAGGACTCTTATCTGTGCGAGTTTCCCAGCGATTACAGTTGCAAAGTAAACGAGCAATGCAAATAAATGACAAAACTAGGATTGCTTCAGGCTGAAGCTTCCGAGACACATCTGCGATTTGTAAATCTCACACTACTCGCTATTTACTCGCTTCCCCATTCATTAACATTGGACTCGCTAGACTCGCAACGAGTAGCGAGTCCTGGGCTCGGACTCGCTAGAGTCAAGCGATTCCGAGTAATTTAGGATTCGCCCATCACTACATAGGAGCAGTATTATAGTAGCTATATTCTTGTACATAGGAGCAGTATTATAGTAGTTATATTCTTGTACATAGGAGCAGTATTATAGTAGTTATATTCTTGTACATAGGGGCAGTATTATAGTAGTTATATTCTTGTACATAGGAGCAGTATTATAGTAGTTATATTCTTGTACATAGGGGGCAGTATTATAGTAGTTATATTCTTGTACATAGGAGCAGTATTATAGTAGTTATATTCTTGTATATAGGAGCAGTATTATAGTAGTTATATTCTTGTACATAGGGGCAGTATTATAGTAGTTATATTCTTATACATAGGGGCAGTATTATTGTAGTTATATTCTTGTATATAGGGGCAGTATTATAGTAGTTATGTTCTTGTACATAGGAGCAGTATTATAGTAGATATATTCTTGTACATAGGGGCAGTATTATAGTAGTTATATTCCTGTACATAGGGGGCAGTATTATAGTAGTTATATTCTTGTATATAGGATCAGTATTATAGTAGTTATATTCTTGTATATAGGGGCAGTATTATAGGAGTTATATTCTTGTACATAGGGGACAGTATTATAGTAGTTATATTCTTGTATATAGGAGCAGTATTATAGTAGTTATATTCTTGTACATAGGGGACAGTATTATAGTAGTTATATTCTTATACATAGGGGCAGTATTATTGTAGTTATATTCTTGTATATAGGGGCAGTATTATAGTAGTTATGTTCTTGTACATAGGAGCAGTATTATAGTAGATATATTCTTGTACATAGGGGCAGTATTATAGTAGTTATATTCCTGTACATAGGGGGCAGTATTATAGTAGTTATATTCTTGTATATAGGAGCAGTATTATAGTAGTTATATTCTTGTATATAGGGGCAGTATTATAGGAGTTATATTCTTGTACATAGGAGCAGTATTATAGTAGTTATATTCTTGTATATAGGAGCAGTATTATAGTAGTTATATTCTTGTACATAGGGGACAGTATTATAGTAGTTATATTCTTGTGCATAGGGGCAGCATTACAATACAATTTATATTGTTATACATAGGGGCAGCATTATAGCATAACATATTGGTGTTCTTATTTATCAGCCTCATATTCTTGTATTATCTACATCTTCTTTTCATCACCCTTGGCCTGGAAGCTTGGCCAGCAGATTTGCCTGGAGTCAGGCGTCTCTGTGCGGCTTCTTGCTTGTTTACGGCTCCTGGAAGGATTTTTGCTACTTCCACAATTATGTTGCTGATATGTTTGTTTTGGGCCTTGTAGACCCCGGTGCCCTCTAACCCGAAAAGAAAACATATCCGAGAGGACTCTGTCCTGGGAGTGTTCTTCTGCTCGGTCGTGTTATGATAAATATACAATTATCTTTTCATTATGTTTATAAACCACAAAACTGAGAGATCTCGGCTCTTCTGGGGCTTTTTTCTGAGATTTCTGAGATTTGTTCGCAATAATGAAAATGAACGTTTTATGTATTCTTTATTCCAGAAGTAACCTGCACATAAGGAATGAAAGGTTCTATGTCCATAGTCTGCACTTCTTCTCTAGAATCCCTATGACAACACTGCTTGTCCCGATCTTCCTTTTTCAGCCTTATCATTGGGGTTTACTTACCAAAGTAGAAACTACTCTGGAGTTACTGTCGAAAAATAATTAAACTTTGTAGATTAAAAGCACACATACAAGTAATGATACATATAGGAAATATATGGTGAGGAGGTTCCAAAGATATACCACACCAGGGTGATAACAGGAGACCGGGCTAAGTCTCAGCTATTTCAGATACACATATCCAATTATTGCCCTGGAGCTGAGTGGGATAGTCATGTATTGGTCATGAAGCTCATACATGTTGTACAGGCAATTTACTGGTGCAACATATTAATCATTGGGGTTTACTGTCTGAACCCATCATCCACTTCACTGCCCACATCCTACTTCATACAAGCAGATCGGCTTAATCTCTGAACATTGATGTGATTTTCATTTACATAATGTGCCCCAGCCTGGGCTGAGCTGTCATAGTCCATTACATGAGGGGTGTCATGGGGGCACCGGAGCAGAAGGGCTGAAAACAAAACATAATGTAGCAAAAGATTTACAGGGATTTAACTGGTTTATGCAAATGAAACTTAATTGTTATATATTAGAAAGTGCAAATTTGCCACATGCATTTTGTTTAAATGTCTCGTCATTTCAAGATCTCTCCTTGGTGGCATGTTAATGAGTTGTCTACTATCAAAAAATGTAAATGTTCCTCTATAAATATATTATGCCCTCACCATCTCCTGTGTGATGTATATACTGCAGTTCCAGCATCTCCAAAGAGATGTACGGTATAATCAGCAGTCTCAGTGTTTCCTGTGTGATGTAGTCCCAGTGTCTACTATGTCAAATATATACAGCAGTCTCAGCATCTCCTATGTAATGTATGTACAACAGTTTCAGTGTCTCCTATGGAATGTATATACTATAGTACCAGTGTCTCCAAAGTGATGTATATACAGTCTCAGTGTCTCCTATTTAATGTATGTATAGCAGTCCCAGTATCTCCTAGGTGATGTATATACAGCGATTTCAGTGTCTCCTATGTTATGTATGTACAACAGTCTCAGCATCTCATATCTGATGTATATACAGCAGTCCCAGCATCTCCAAAGTGATGTATATACAGCAGTCTCAGTGTCTCCTTTGTGATGAATATACAGCAGTCTTAGGGTGACTTCACACCATGGCAGCGTCTGATTCGGGGATGTCAGGGATGAACCTGACGGCCCCGGACCGGATCAGCACACAGAACCGGAGGGCTAATATGCCCTACGGTCCGGTGTACAGCTGGACGCAGCTGCCGCTGCTGATGGTTCGGGACTGCGGCTCGTATGGAGTCAGCCGCAGTCCTGAAACAACAGCATCGTGCAGCCCCAGGTGTCCGGTTCTCGGATCCTCCCGGACCGGGGCAATCCGACCTCTTAGCCTCCCATGTTAGGGAGCGCCGGATTGCACCGGATCCGGGAGGATTCGGGGGAATCCTGGAGGATCCGGGAGACGGCAATTTGGGGAGATTTGTCTTCCCGGACACAAAAACATTGCAAGCAATGTTTTTTTGTCCAGGAGAAAAATCTGAATTCTCCCGGATTCTTCTGGAGAGATGGAAACCAGATGGCAGATAGCTGCCATCCGGCTCCATCCGAACCCCATAGGATACTATGGGGCCAAAATCCAGTCTGCCGTGGTGTGAAGTCACCCTTAGTGTCTCCTATGGGATGTATGTACAGCAGTCTCAGTGTCTCCAAAGTGATGTATATACAGCAATCTCATCATCCCCTATGTGATATATATACTGCAGTCCCAACGTCTCCTATGTGATGTATATACAGCTGTCTGTGTTTCTTATTTGATGTATATACTTCAATCCCAGCATCTCCTGTGTGATGCATATACAGCAGTCTCAGTGTCTGCTATGTGATGTATATACAGCAGTCCTAGTATCTCCAATATAGTATATATACAGCAGTCCCAGTATCTCCTATGGGATGTATAAGCTTTATAAAACTTATCATAAAGGGTTGACTTTACTCATCGCACCTAGGTCTACTGCTGTGTCTCTGCTGCTGTTTGGCTGCAGCGGTAACATCACATTAATAATGCTGCAGCCAGCTGCTGAGCTGTGTGGCTCTGCTGATATTTTGGCACAATGTCAGTGATTGGCTGCAGACAGCATGACACCGATCAGACACAATGTGGGGGTCGGGGGGAAGCAGCTGCGGCGCCCCGCAATGAGTGCGTCACAGGAGGGTATTGCAGCCATAAATGCAGCAGCAATATTCTCTGACCCAGCAGTTATGTGGTTAAATCAGAGATCCATACTCTGCATGCCTCACTTAGCATAGAGGGCCAATAAAGGTCCTGGTGGGCGGAGTGCAAGGGTAGTGTGTAGTGGAAGTTTAGTCCAGCTTAGAGAGTTCTAGTCTCGGGTCTGGAGAAGCAACAGCAACTTAGAAGACCTCTGCAGATTCCCAGCTCTGCAACCTAGGAGAGGGGGTTGCACAGTCGGTGCAGCCCCCTGGCCACCTTCTACCGGCCATCTCCTCACTTTCACCACGGTTGAGCACCATTACTCCCGATGCATCACCAACCGAACTTGGGCATCTACATACGGGTCCAAAACCACCCCGCGCCCTTATACAGCCGGTTTGCTGGTACCGAAGCTAGCAGCAGTTCAGCTCTGCTATGCGAACCAGAAGAGTGGAGGAACCGCTCTACAGGAGCACCCCACCATCGCCAAATCCAGGCGTCTAACCAGTGGTGTACCCACCGAGGGACCCAAGGCTCCCCAAAACATCCATCACGTATACTTTGGATAGGGCATTCAAGCAGCCTCCCTGTACCCGACTTGGTATTCCTGGGCGACAATGGCAACCTACTTAGTTAGAACGGAGGAACACTGTGGATCTCTGAGGGACACCTATCACTGCTGAGTCCACCCGGTCTGCTACCTACAACTGTATGCCATGTACTGCCTGCTGGCTACAGTAAAGAACCCGTTACAGAGACTTACAGTGTCCGTGCTTCCTTATGACTATGTCCGTCTGCACACAAGGTAACCGCAGCTGCCGCACAACATCTTAAGCAGCTCTAGGCTCCGGGGATCACCGCTCAGCGTTCCATCTTGCTGCTATCCATCCCCCGGAGGCTTCGCAGCGTCGGTAAAGTTACCAAACTACTCGTAGGTGGCGTCACGAAACAATTAACCCCTTAATCTGTTCCCACAAGACGTCTCTTTTTTTTGATCTGCACTCAACCGGGCCCCACTACCGGCAGGCGCTGTCCACCCGTGACAAGGAGGAAGAAGCTACTGCCTGTCTAAACCGGAGTCCCGGCCACGGTGAGTCACAGCCAACTCCAGCACCCACTTCAGCTGGATGTGCATCCGAGGACGCACATTCAGCTAAAGTGTTTTGCGCAGAGATTCATCAGATCCATGCGCTGCAATAAATGCCTCCAGCCAATCAGAGGCTGGAAACTGCGTGCCAGGCGTTGACATTTTTAATGTTAGCTGTCGGCCTCTGCACCAGCTACACCGGATGAGGTCGTGTCGTGGGAGACGAGGAAGGTGAGAAGAATAAGGGTTTTAAAGCATTAGAAGACAACTGCAGAATGGGGGACGAATATACGAGAATGGACTCGAGGTGGGAGAAATATATATATCAGGCTGGGGGACCTATATACCAGGATGAGGACATATATACCAAGATGGGAATATATATACTGGGATGGCAACATATATTCCAGAATGGGGGACATTTATATCAGGGTGAGAACATATACACCAGGATGGAGACCATATATACCAGGATGGGGACATATTTACCAGGTTGGGAACATACATACCAGGATGAGGCCAAATGTACCAGGATGGGGGATATATATAGCATGATAGAGGACATATATTCCAGGATGGGGACCATATATACCAGAATGGGGCCATATATACCAGGATTTGGGGGCATATATACCAGGATGGGGCCATATATACCAGGATTCAGGGGCATATATACTAGGATGGGGCCATATATACAAAGATGGGGGACATATATACTAGGATGGAGACCATATATTCCAGGATGCGGGACATATATACCAGGATGGGGCCATATATTAAAGGATGGAGGACATATATACTAGGATCAAGACCATATATACCAGGATGGTGACATATATACCAGCATAGGGGACATATATACCAAGTTGGGGAACATACATACCAGGATGGGGGACAAATATACCAGGATGGAGGACATTACTGAAGACAGAGGGAGGGGGCAACACATATGTCTTTATAGGGTTTAAGCCTGGATACAGAATTGTTTATTGTTCTTTCTTGCTGCCCTTCTGCCCCCTTTATTGAGCTGTTGGTCCAGTAGCGGTAAGCATCGCTGGGTTATTGAACCTTATGAGAATATATTTCTGTATTTTATTTCTGGCTTTTGAAGAGATGCAGGGAAATAAATACCAATAAAACTGCAGCTTGTAGAAGATGAGGATTGTATATATGAGATCAGAGCTGTACACATATGTAGCAGAGCCGGACGTACATAGACGCCTTGTTTACAATGGTGGAGACAGGGGCCAATGTTACCAACCCAATATACACATGGCTCAGTGCTCCGTCCTGATCAGGGTCCGGTATGTGGATCACACAACAGGAGAAGACGTCCAAAATATTACTAATGTGAATCTGCACCTCTCCTAATACTGGAGCAATGGATGGAAAGAAGCCGAGGTGCAGGGTTTAGTCACTGCTGAGAAATACACAAAATATGATTGAGTCACATTCTGGAGGGGAACGAGGGGCGAAGAAAGTTCTGTAACCTCTGAACTATTTGGCATCTGCATCAATCACTTAACCCGTCCTGTTATTACAGCTATAGAATCTGACTCCAATAAAATACAGAACTCGTAAGTGGGGACAGTGATGGTCCATGAGGATGTCATGGCTTAGATACAAGGCTCTTTAGACTGTAAAACACATGGATACATGATTTCTTATATGTATCACATACGATAGGCTTAGATGTAATGATTCCATAGACTGCATCATACATGATGAGCTTAGTTACATGGCTTCTTAGACCATGTTAGGGTGCAGGGGTGCAGGGTTTGCAATCTCACTGGGGCCCTGGAGCCTAGGGGCCCCAAAAGTCCCTTTAGCCCGGTGTTTCTCAACTCCAATCCTCAGGACCCACCAACAGATCTTGTTTTCAGGATTTCCATAGTATTGCACAGGTGATAGTTTAATCATCTGCACTGGGGATAATTCGAACCCCTGTGCAATACTAATCCTGAAAACACGACGTGTTGGTGAGTCCTGAGGACTGGAGTTGAGAAAAACTGCTTTAGCCTATAGAAAAATAGACTATTGCTATTAAAAATGTGCAATAATTAGGAGCGCCATTGGAGCTTTTGCATCGGGGCCCATGACCTTTAAGTTATTTAGGTACATGCTGCCTTAGACCATATTGCACGGGATAGGCTTAGGTACATGGCTTATTCGACCATATTGCACAGGACAGGCATAGGTACATGGCTCCTTAAACCATATTACACATACAAAGTTAGATACATCAAGGCTCTTTAGACTATATCACTCATGGCTTAAATATATGACTCCTTAAACTGTATCATTCACAATAGGCTTAGGTGCACGAATGGTTTTGATACAGCAGCTCAACAGAAAGTATTGCATAATCTTAGATACACATTTCAGTCATATCGCACATGACAGACTTAAGGCCCAGTTACACGGTACGAGATTATGAATGATATCGCTCAAACGTCACAGGTTTGAAGTCGGTGAAACAACATTGTTAGGACGTCGTTGCGTGTGACACCGAGATACGGCTACGATAAATCGTTGGATCTCTGATCGCAGATTTGATAACATGTTCTCAAATCAGACGATTGACGATCAGCCAACCTGCTCCATTGTTCTATGTGACACCACGATAACGATGTCGTTAACGACTTCCCCTATTCACAACAGTGAACAAGTATCGATCGCTGGGTTGTGTGAACAATAGCTGCTCACTACATTGTTGGTGCGTCATCCACGATATCTAGTCGTGTGACATCTCACCAATGATGTCAAAAAGATGTCCTAACGACCGAGATCGTTAGTGATATCTTAACGACATTGAAGCGTGTAACGGTACCTTTAGATGCACAGGCTTTTAGACCATATTACACATGATAGAATTAGGTACGTAGCTCAACAGGTAATATCAGACTTGATAGGAATAAGATACTGTCGCACACGCTAGGGACCGGTGTACTCGGGGCTGGACCGTGCTGTCTCTGGGGTTGCCATGGTGGTGTGGCCCGGATCCATGGCAACAGGTGCGGCAAATAAAAAAGGGAAAATAAAAGGGGTACAATTTGTGACGCCACCTGTGGGTCGCGGCCAATGTGGCCATCGCTGCCATGAGATCTGCCGGGGACGGTGGTCGTAGCAGCAGCCAGGATGGTGAGCCCTCTATGGGTAGGGCTGGGTCCCCGGGCAGAGGAAGATGTCCTCCGCGCCCGGGATGCTGCACTTCTCCTCTTCATACAGCTTCTCCAACCAGCACGCACAGGCAGCAGGAGTATGGCTCCACAGGTGAGCCGCTGTATTCATCGTCTCAGTAAAGCACACACAGTTCTTTGAGTTGGTCCGAGATTTTACTTCACCTTGTTAACTCCAACAACACACAGTTCATGGCCACTCACAGGCTCAGCTCTTTACACTCTTACGGTGCACCGGGTTCTTTCAGCAGTTACGGGTTCAGGTGTCTACTGCAGCGGGGACAGTTCCTCTGTGTCATTCCCCTCTGTGTACCTTTCGGGCCATTCTAGTCTCTCTCCTTCGCATATGGGTTTGGTCCAGTCGTCACGGGCTCTATGGTGTGTCATTCCCTAGCCAGGGTCACCAGCCCTAGTACGATGGCTTTGTCCTACTCTGTAGCAGTAGTTAGGTATCGGGGACTTGGAGTTCCCGCACCCCGCCGGGATGTCTTGTGGTTAGAGGCTTGAAGCTCACTATATATCTAGAGCCAGCTAAGGTGTGCAATCATGTGGGGTCTTGCAATCATGCCAACTGCATAAGTGCCGACTGTACAAGTGTTATGCAGTTACACCGGACAGTTAAATGGGGCAGGAAACAGGTAGGTCATGCAAGACAAACAAACAGATATGTAATTTGTTCACTTGTGCTGCAATTATGTATTTACTATGTAAACCCCAGACTACTCATCACTACTGACCACTCACCCACCACTACAGCTCTCCTTCCCGCTGCATCTGACCCACGCTACTCCCATCCTCCGCTCACCATCCTTTGCACTCTCAATCCCATCCTTCTCCACTTCCTGCTACCTACGCTCATCCTTCCACCCAGCAACAAAGTACTTCTCTCACCCTCCATCCTACCTAACCACCTCACCCACTCCTCTGAACTATTACTTCACTTTCAATCCTCCATCTCCAATCAGGCACGCCCACCACCTAAACTCTCTTGCTCCCACCTGCTAACCCTCTCCCTGCTCCTCCTACTCGCTGGCAACATTTCCCCTAATCCCGGCTCCCCCCGCCACATCCCCACAGTGACCTACACCCCACCCCCACATCCCATCCCCCCATAACTGAAGACGAGCTCTCCTCCCTCCTGTTCAGGATAGATTGGAGAGGTGCAAGGGAGGTATTAGGGAGGCCGGTGAGCAGGAGGTTGCAGTAGTCTAGGCGGAGATGATGAGAGTGTGAATAAGGGTTTTAGCAGTGTCGTGCTCAAGGAAAGTGCGAATCCTATAGATGTTTTTGAGCTGGAGTCGGCAGGAGGTGGCAAGGGCCTGGATGTGGGGCTTGAAGGAGAGGGAAGAGTCAAGGATAACCTTGAGGCACTTGGCGTGGGGACTGGGGAGAGAGAGCAGTCGTTGACAATGATGGATAGGTCAGGTAGTGAGGGGAAGCGTCTTGGGGGGGAAGACTATGAACTCGGTTTTGTCCATGTTCAGCTTAAAGGGAACCTGTCACCTGATTTTAAGCCCCTACACTATCTCTAGCTGTCCCTACACCTTCCTAGCAGCTCCCTATCTCTCCCTTTCTTATCTAAAGTCTCCCTATGAAAGAAGTGTAAAATAAGATAAAACTTACTGCAGTCCCCGTAGTTAGGGGACTGGGTAGGCGTGGCCACGCTTCCACAGCACTCCTCCATGTTGTAATGCACGCCCCGCTGGGCGGCATTATTCAGGGCCCTCTCTGCCCCCATGTCTTTATAATCTGCCGCCATGTTTGTAGTTCTAAGCACCGGCCGGACGTCACTTCCGGCGCGGTGCATTATGGGGCCGGTCACGTGATCGGCCCTAGTGCATTATGGGGCCGATCACGTGACCGGCCTGGCTTCTGCACCGCGCCGGAAGTGACGTCCGGCCGGTGCTTAGAACTACAAACATGGCGGCAGATTATAAAGACATGGGGGCAGAGAGGGCCCTGAATAATGCCGCCCAGCGGGGCGTGCATTACAACATGGAGGAGTGCTGTGGAAGCGTGGCCACGCCTACCCAGTCCCCTAACTACGGGGACTGCAGTAAGTTTTATCTTATTTTACACTTCTTTAATAGGGAGACTTTAGATAAGAAAGGGATAGATAGGGAGCTGCTAGGAAAGTGTAGGGACAGCTAGAGATAGTGTAGGGGCTTAAAATCAGGTGACAGGTTCCCTTTAAGGAAGCGAGCAGAGAAGAAGGATGAGATGGCGGACAGGCAGTGTGGAATTTTGGATAGAAGGGAGGCGATGTCAGGACCAGACAGGTAGATTTGGGTGTCGTCGGCGTAGAGGTGATATTAGAGGCCATGGGACTCAATGAGTTGCCCTAGGCTGAGAGTGTAGATTAAGAACAGTAATGGTCCAAGAACCGAGCCCTGGGGGACCCCGACAGATAGGGGGTAGGGCGAAGAGGATGTGCTGGAGTGGGTGACGCTGAAGGTCCGGTCCGTTAGGTATGAGGAGATCCAGGAGAGGGCAAGGTCCGTGATGCCAAGAGATTCCAGGATCTGGAGTAGAAGGGAG
This sequence comes from Allobates femoralis, assembly GCA_033576535.1. Taxonomy (NCBI): domain Eukaryota; kingdom Metazoa; phylum Chordata; class Amphibia; order Anura; family Aromobatidae; genus Allobates; species Allobates femoralis. Next base: position 149,648,978 of record JARQOC010000007.1, read on the forward strand.
TGGTCAACAGTGTCGAAGGCAACAGATGGGTCGAGGAGGAGGACGGAGTAGTTTCGCTTGCTCTTGGCGGTCAGTAGGTCATTGGTGACTTTAGTTAGGGCTGTTTCAGTGGAGTGGTGGGGTCAGAAACCAGATTATAGGTGGTCAAAGAGGGAGCAGGAGGATAGGTGGGAGGACAGTTCTGAATGGACATGCTTTTCAAGTAGTTTTGAGGCAAAGGGGAGAAGAGATATAGGGCGATAGTTAGAAACAGATGTTGGGTCGAGGGAGGGCTTTTTGAGGATCGGTGTGATCAGAGCGTGTTTGAAGGCAGAGGTGAAGACACCAGTAGTAAGTGATAAGTTGAAGAGATGTGTTAGGGATGGGATGAAGACAGAGGTGAGGTTGGGAATGAGGTGGAATGGGAGTGGGTTGTGGGCGCTGGTGGTAAGGTGTGATTTTGATAGAAGGGAGGAAAGCTGATCTTTGGTTATGGGGGAGAAGCAGTTGATGGAAGGAGAGGGTAGCGTAGGTGAGGGGGGGGGAAGTTGTGGGGACAGTGTCCCAGTTGTCCCAATGTCACATAACGATAGAATAGAGGAGATTTTTATTTATCGCTTGTGGTCCGACCTCGGGGCTTAAATACAATAGGTGCAGGGGTTGCAATCACACCCAGACCCTGGAGCCTAGGGGGCCCCAAAAGTTTGCAATAATCGGGGACAAAGTTGGAGCTTTTGCATTGGGGCCCATGAGCTTCAAGCTACACCACTGCCCCTGGGGTCTCCACTGGTCCCAATAGTGGAGAGCCCTGTCTGAGTGCAGCAGAGATGGAGCTTGTGCACATCCACTCCATTCATCTCAATGGCGGTGCCGGAGACAGCCTAGAGCTCCACGGTCACATTGATAGTGAATGGAGCATGCTGACCTCAGCTTTATTCGGTCAGGGTTCTATGGACTGGAGATTGGTAATGGTCTCGGGGGTCGGACCTCCAATGATCAGGATATTATCCCTCCCATATCTACAAGGGCTAACTTCATTTTGTTACAAATCCTTTAATACTTGAATCATCCCATAGATCCTCCATTTCCCATCTGTCTTCCATGTTCTTGTTCTCACTGATACAATGTGGCACTTTGTTCTCTTTAGCTGTTTCTCTCTTCTCTTGAGTCTCGTTGACTGTCCTCCATGCTGGTGGTCTGTCTCCACTGCTTGTCATTAGATGGGATCCTAGCATCCTTAGGAATGGCAGTGAAACACTAAGAAAATAAATCCCCCTCCATCTGTATACAAGTGAGAACCAAAATAACAAATTATTCAGTGGACGGTTTGGAGTTGTTCAACCCCCGACCCTGGACATGGCGTCCTGTGAGGGCACGATGACCAAACTCCTCCACTTAGGGTGGTAACTGGAATTATTTAACCCCTTTACGACTAATGACGAGTATACTCGTCATGAAAAGCTGTCAGTTCCGGCATCATGACGAGTATACTCGTCATGGCTTTGAACTGTCACTGCTTCTAAACGAACAGTGACAGCTCAAATCTAAAAGCTGTCAGTGACAGCCAAGGGTCAGGGGCAGAGGTGTGGGCACCCCTGTTAACCCCTTCACCCCCCCCCCAATCACACTTATCTGCCGGCGGGTTGCACCGCACCCGCCGGCCATGAGCTGATGCTCCAGCTCCCCCTGTGTCCTGTCCCCCGCCCCCTGTGTCCAGCTCCCCCTGTGTCCTGTCCCCGCCCCCTGTGTCCAGCTCCCCCTGTGTCCTGAGCCCCCTGTGTCCTGTCCCCGTCCCCTGTGCAGTCCCCCCCCGTCTCCCGTCCATCCCCGCCCTCCACCTTGCATAGTTTGTGTCCGCTAACAATTTGAGCTCATTTTCCATTCAAATTGTTAGCGGACACCATGTCGCGTTTGGAGGGTCCCGATGTGTCTTCACATTGGAGCTCCCCCACAAGTGACCCCATTTTGGAAACTAGACCCCCTAAGGAACATATCTAGATGCATAGTGAGCACTTTGAACCCACATATGCTTCAGAAATTCATCCGTAAAAATGAAAAAGCACTTTTTTTTCCACAAAAAATTTCTTTTTTCATTATTATGGATCAATTTGTGAAGCATCTGGGGGTTCAAAGTGCTCACTATGCATCTAGATATGTTCCTTTGGGGGTCTAGTCTCCAAAATGAGGTCACTTGTGGGGGAGCTCCATTGTGGACACCCGCAGGGACCCTCCAAACTCGACATGGTGTCCGCTAACAATTTGAGCTCATTTTCCATTCAAATTGTTAGCGGACACCATGTCGCGTTTGGAGGGCCCCGCTGTGTCTCCACATTGGAGCTCCCCCACAAGTGACCCCATTTCGGAAACTAGACCCCTAAGGAACATATCTAGATGCATAGTGAGCAGTTTGAACCCCCAGATGCTTCACAAATTTATCAATAAAAATGAAAAAGCACTTTTTTTTTCCACACAAATTTTCTTTTTTCATTTTTACAGATCAATTTGTGAAGCACCTGGGGGTAGAAAGTGCTCACTATGCATCTAGATATGTTCCTTTGGGGGTGTAGTTTCCAAAATGGGGTCACTTGTGGGGGAGCTCCAATGTGGAGACACATCGGGACCCTCCAAACGCGACATGGTGTCCGCTAACAATTTGAATGGAAAATGAGCTCAAATTGTTAGCGGACACCATGTCGCGTTTGGAGGGTCCCTGTGTGTCTCCACATTGGAGATCCCCCACAAGTGACCCCATTTTGGAAACTAGACCCCCAAAGGAACATATTTAGGTACATAGTGAGCACTTTGAACCCCCAGATGCTTCACAAATTCATCTGTAATAATGAAAAAATAATTTTTAGTGGAAAAAAAAGTGCTTTCTCATTTTTACGGATGAATTTGTGAAGCATATGGGGGTTCAAAGTGCTCACTATGCATCTAGATACGTTCCTTCGGGGGTCTAGTTTCCAAAATGGGGTCACTTGTGGGGGAGCTCCAATGTGGAGATACACAGGGACCCTCCAAACGCGACATGGTGTCCGCTAACAATTTGAGCTCATTTTCCATTCAAATTGTTAGCGGACACCATGTCGCGTATGGAGGGTCCCCGTGTGTCTCCACATTGGAGCTCCCCCACAAATGACCCCATTTTGGAAACTAGACCCCCTAAGGAAGGTATCTAGATGCATAGTGAGCACTTTGAACCCCCAGATGCTTCACAAATTCATCCATAAAAATTAAAAATACACTTTTTTTTCACAAAAAAATTCTTTTTGCCTACGTTTTTTCAGTTTCACATGGGCAACAGGATAAAATACATCCCAAAATTTGTTGGGAAATTTCTCCTGAGTACACTGATACCTTATATGTGGTTATAAACCACTGTTTGGGCGCACGGCAGGGCTCAGAAGTGAAGGAGCGCCATTTCACTTTTTGAACGGAAAATTGGCTCTAAAATTTAAATGGCGCTCCTTCCCTTCTGAGCCCTGCTGTGCGCCCAAACAGTAGTGTATGACCACATATGAGATATCAATGTACTCAGGAGAAATTGCCCAACAAATTTTAGGATGCATTTTATCCTGTTGCCCATGTGAAAATGAAAAAATTGAGGCTAAAAGAACATTTTTGTTACAAAAATTAAAATGTCCATTTTTTCCTTCAACTTTATTTTAGTCCCTGTGAAGCACCTGAAGGGTTAATAATCTTCTTCAATATCGTTTTGAGTAGCTTGAGGGGTGCAGTTTTTGGAATGGTGTCACTTTTGGGTGTTTTCTGTCATGTACACCCCTCAAAGGGACTTCAAATGTGATGTGGTCACTAAAAAAATGGTTTTGTAAATTTTGCTGGAAAAATGAATAATTGCTGATGAACTTTGAACCCTTATAACGTCCTACCAAATTTTTTTTTTTCTTCCAAAATTGTGCTGATGTGAAGTAGACATGTGGGAAATGTTATTTATTAACTATTTTATGGCACATAACTCTCTGGTTTAGCAGAATAAAAATTAAAAATTTGAAAATTGCTAAATTTTCAAACTTTTTGCCAAATTTTTTATTTTTTCACAAATAAACGCAAACATTATCGACCTAAATTTAATACTAACATGAAGCCCAATATGTCACGAAAAAACAATCTCATAATCGTTAGGATCGGTTGAAGCGTTCCAGAGATATAACCTCATAAAGGGACACTGGTCAGAATTACAAAAAATGGTCCGGTCATTAAGCTGTAAAGTGACTCGGTCCTTAAGGGGTTAAGATGGACAGAAATAAAACTTCCATCTCTAGAAGACCCCGTGAATGTCTATTTCATGGCAGAAGATAATTTCACGTAACTATAATTCGCAAAATCAGAGGAAACATCAATAGCTTAAAGGGGTTGTCCAGTTATGGTTGATGTGCATTGAATATTGGGGGAACCTGCTGCTCATGCCAAGAATTCCATTAATCAGCAATTATTGCTGTGAGAAACGGCCGCCCACTGAGGCTCAATAAAACCTAAAAGCTAAGTCATTTTTTGCTAATAGAGGAGAGGATGGAGTCCCAACCTACGGTAAGTGAAAAAAATAGAGAAAAAAACTTTGGCATTACTCACATATGTTTTTTTGGGATTAGTGTAGGAAAACACTCCTGATAGATTATACAAGGTGCTCTACTTTGTAAAGTTGTGCTAATGTCCAGCAAGAAAGAAAAGTGGCACTCTCTATGGATGTAGAACGCCACTCGTTTATTTTCTGCCACGCCGGGGTGCAGACGCCTGGCATGTGGAGCAACACAGAGGAGACAATGGGGATGGAATTGAAGAAAGGCCCTGGAAATAGGGAGTGGGGAGAGGGGTCACCTCCTGGCACTCCCCTTAGTCTGTGCCCTAATGTCCCTATATGGGTCCTTCCCCCCCAATGCCGTTGTGTGCCTAAGCCCTCACGTACCCAAAACTCACCCTGGCTAGTGAGATAGCCAACAAGTCTCACCACTGCAAATAATACAGAACAGGGGAAAGGGGAACAGAGAGAAATAGAAACAAACAGAAAAGCACTCTAATTCCACCAATGTAGCAAGACACCAGAACTGCATAAAACAAAACTCTACAGCTTCTAGGGACAGGCTCATTCTGAAGCGGTCAGCATAGAAATGGATATTGTGTCAGTTGATAAGACATGTGACTCTGTAGGGGAGGGGAGTGGTCACCAAAAATAACACCTGAGCTTAAGGTTTACAAAGAACACCAGACAGGAAGCACCAAAAGAAAGAATATACATTTATATACAAGCAATAGAACTGTAATCCATAAGGTGTTATACACTTCAGGTTCCAGACTTGCCAGAGGTCTTCCCAGGGCAGGACACACTCGTGACATTTTATTTCTTCTTGAATCCAATCAAGAGTAACCTCTTTATTATATCAACATGACTTAACAAGCCCTTTAAGGGTATGTGCACACTGGGCGGGTTTTCGGCGGTTTACCTGTGTAAACCGCCGTTTTGCATACATTAGTTTTATGTTAATTTATGTTAATCCAAACCGGCGTTTGGATTAACATTAAAACTAATGTAGCCCGCCCAAGGCTGTGCACACACCGGCGGTTCCCCAGCGTCATCCGTTGCTAACCCGCAGGTTTCCCAGCGGGTTAGCAAAGAATGAACATGTTGTAAAATCCGGCGGTTCTGCAGCGGCTGCAAGCAGAAACATGTGCTGCTTCCAGCCGCTGCAGAATCGCCGCCGAGAACCCGCTGGGCAGCCGCCGGTTACCGCCCGGCTCCCGCAGCTCATAACCGCCAGGAAGCCGGTGCACGGCGCCGGAGCTTCCTGGCGGGTCCCGCCCAGCCGCCGAGGCAAACACGCCGGGTAGTGTGCACTTACCCTAAGACCCAAACCAGGAAAATAGTTGCAAGGGTTGCATAGGGAGTGTTTACAGCCTTGCTGTCATGGGGTGGCTATTATGGATAAAGGGGTAGGGTAGCAGGATGGCAGTGATGGGCAAAGGTTATCAGGGGAAATAGTATGATCCTTAAAAAGGGGGTTCCGAGCTGTTTCCAAAAGTACCACAGAAGGTGGAGATGTCTGGGCTGCTACCCATGCCCTGCTCCTGATCAGCTCAAGGCTAGTACCCCCTCTCCTCCACCCAGGAACCAGGATAAGAACAGTAACTCCCACATGGCTTCAACAGGAACAGTACACAGCATCAACACAGCTCATGGTCATGCAGAGAATGAGCTCTATCAGCAACATCAGATGATGGGTCATGTGACTTCTTAAAGGCTGGGGGAGTGGTCATAAAAACCGCATCACCTGATACACTCAGCAACTCATACTGTAGAGACACAGCAACAGAAATTAACCCTTATGGTACCTTTACACGCGGCAACATTTCTAGGGTGTCAACAGGTAACTTACTGGCTGCAGTGAAATCATGGAGACAAGGTTCTATCTTG
>JARQOC010000007.1:149655483-149727374 GCA_033576535.1 Allobates femoralis
GTAATACAGAGGGACTGAATCTTTTAGTCAGGCAGTTAAAAGTAATTCTCTTTTATTTTATCGGCCTTCCCCCAGTTAAAAATTTCGAGCTTTGGCGACCTTGACGGATTGGAGGGTTTTCTGTAGGAGGTTAATCTTTTTCAGCCGGGATTGGTCCCCACCTGGGTCTTCTTGAGCCTAGATGGGCTCCCCCAAATGGTCCCCCTCGGGAGCCTAGATAGGTCTACCAGGGTCTTCTCCAAGCCTGGGACAGCCCAAACCGGGGGCTTCTCCAAGCCTTAGATAGCTCCATAGGGTCTTCCCCTTACCTTGATGGGTCCACCAAGGTCTTCCCCAAAAGGTCTAGATAGTTTGCACCAGTGCCTTTTTCCAACCCCTAGTTAGGTCCACCAGGGTTTTCTTCATCGTTCCTTGTTTGGGACAATCTGGGGGGTTTTACTGTTCTCCCCTTTCTTTGTGTGGTTCCTTCTATTTATCCCACCCAAGATGCCTTCTCCAGTGATTTTTCCCTCTTCGTATGATGTTTTTTAGCCCAAGTCATTCTTGGTGATCTTTGCTTCCAGTGACGTCGGGGCTTGATTTGTTCCTGTATTGATGTGTTTTTTTCTTGCCATCCATGATATTAATAACATCTTTATCCAGCTTTCAAACCAATTTTGAAGGCATTGTTTCTTCTTCTGCTTGTATCTTTGTCGTCCAAGTTTCACTTCCATATGTTACTACAGAATAGACCAGACTATGTACGAGCCGTGTTTTTTTTTTTGTTTTTGGCGGGGGCCCCGAACTAGTGCGTCACAAGAGGGTATTGCAGCCATAAATGCAGCCGCCAAAAATTTTTCTGACACAGCAGTGATCTGGTTAACTTAGAAATCCAACCCTGCATGCATCACCTAGAACAGAGGGCCCAAAACCCAGGTCCTGGTGGGCGGAAATGCTAGGGAAGTGTGTGGGGGAACAGACCCTTAGTCATAGAAAAGGAAGGGGTCTAGAACTTGACCTGAGCGTCTAGAACTTGGGAAAGGGGTGGGGCTCCGCACCCCGTGCAGCCCCCGGGCCGTCACCGGTCGGGTTTTCAGCACCCGAGGGGCCCCAACAACCGGGATCGGGGATCGTAACCAGGGTTCCCAAAAAGACTCCCGTGCCCACAATTTAAAAGCCGGTTCATGGTACCGAAACTGGCAGCAGTTAAACCCCTTTCTACGCGAACCAGAAGCGTGGAGGAGCAGCTTCACAGGAGCACCCCACCACCAGCCAACTTCCAGTCGTCTAACCAGCGGTGTACCCACCGAGGGACCCAAGGCTCCCCAAAACATCCATAGCGTACATCTTGGATAGGGCATTGTAGCAGCCTCCCCGTACCCAACCTAGTATTCCTGGGCGACACTGGCAACCACTTAGTTAGAATGGAGGAACACTGCGGATTTCTAAGGGACACCATCACTGCTGAGTCCACCCGGTCTACTACCCGTAATCTGTATGCCATGTACTGCCTACTGGTTACAGTAAAGACCCGTTGCAGAGACTTTCTGTGTCCGTGCTTCCTTATGAACTGTCCGTCCGCACTACAAGGTAACCGCAGCTGCCGCACAACATCTTAAGCAGCTCCAGCCTCCGGGGATCACCGCTCAGCCTGTGGGGAGCGTTCCATCTTGCTGCTGTCCATCCCCCGGAGGTTCTGCAGCGTCGGTAACGATTACCGAAACTACTCATAGGTGGCGTCACGAATAAATTAAAACCCCTTTAATCTGTTCCACCAAGACGTCTTCAACCCTTTTGATCTGCACTACACCGGGCCCCACTACCGGCAGGCGCGGCCCACCCGTGACAAGGAGGAAGGAAGCATCGCCTGTCTAAACCGGAGTCCCGGCCACGGTGAGTCAGAAGAGCACGGGCCTGCATGTTGGCGCGTTCACGGGCTTGCCACTCCTCTCGTCGTCTCTGGTGTACATCTCCGTCGGCACGGCTCGGGGTGTAGAGATGAGTGATGGAGCTGTTGGTTTGGGGGGAAACTTGAACTTGGCGGGCAGTCTGGACCGGCACCCGGTGGAACGGCACAGGGGAAGGTGTCAGCGTTGCACCTGACCAGTGTACCCGAGCAGATCGCCCGGCAGAAGGATCCTTGGTGTCTCCACAGGCGAACCCGGTGTAGAGATCCTCAGCTGGGCTGTAGGTCTCGTCGTCATCATCCTCGATCTCTCCCTCGATGACCACGTCGGGCTGCTTGATGGCTGGAGATGTTGAAGCTGGTTCCTCTGTACAACAGGGCGGTGGTGCTGCGGATCCTTCCACAGAGACGTCCTGCAGGGCTTCCAGGCTGCCTGCCTCTTCATCTGTAACTGTAGGCAGAGGGGTCTCAATCCCGGTTACCAGGTAGGCCTCGGCAATTGCAAGGGAAGCCTTCGGTACGGGGACGAAACAGGCGACTGTCTCTGTAGTTGTGAAACACGTCGCGGGTTCCTCGGTGGGAACCTGGTAGAGATCAAGTTCTTCTATGGAGCGTATGGTAAGCTCCGGCTCAGGAACGGGGTCGGCTGCAGTATTAATCGCTGGAACGAGCTGAGCTGTGGCCTCCACTGGAACGATGCAGTCTATGGGCTCCGGTGACGAAGCAGGACAGGTGGTAGGCGACAGTGAGGCGGTTGAGAAACTGGCGACGTCGTCTGGGCCTGGAATAGCTGTACCCGGTCGGCTCTGCTGCATCGCATGGTGTAGTCGTCTGCCTAGGGTCGCGCTCCAGCTGCGAATCGTCCATTCCACAGTCTCAAGTAGTCGCACCCGGAGGTCTTGTAGAGCCTCTAGCCAAAAGTCGGGGCTGCCGTCTACGGTAAGGGCAGGACCTGGACCCGGTTGGCCGATGGCTGCTCTGGCCTCCGCCTCGACCTCCTGTATTAGGTCTTGGAGTCTCATGCTGGCCATTCTCTTCTTTGGAGGGAACCACACCCGTTCAACCGATAAGCGTTCTGGTACAGAGCTGGTGAAGAACTTCTGTGACACTCCCATTTCCTCTGGGCTTTTGTAGTCCAATGGTGGGAAAAGTCTTTGGGGTCCGCCCCCATGGTTGATTCGAGCAATCAGGGCGGACAAAGAGTTTGGCGCCTTTTGTCTTTAGCCCTCCCACGATGAGGGGGGGGTTGACTCACTCCTTGGCTTGCACGTGGCGGATTCTTGTGGCGGGAACGCCATCTTGGGCGCCATCTTGGCCCACGGTGAAAAGGCGGGAAAGTTCTTTTAGGGACGAACAAAGTCCAATTTGTAGACAATAAAGTCATTTTAAAGCACATGATACCCATTGGATAACGGGCCTGCTCGTATCCTGTTCGTGACGCCATCTTCTGACTCACCGTGGCCGGGACTCCGGTTTAGACAGGCGATGCTTCCTTCCTCCTTGTCACGGGTGGGCTGCGCCTGCCGGTAGTGGGGCCCGGTGTAGTGCAGATCAAAAGGGTTGAAGACGTCTTGGTGGAACAGATTAAAGGGGTTTTAATTTATTCGTGACGCCACCTATGAGTAGTTTCGGTAATCGTTACCGACGCTGCGGAACCTCCGGGGGATGGACAGCAGCAAGATGGAACGCTCCCCACAGGCTGAGCGGTGATCCCCGGAGGCTGGAGCTGCTTAAGATGTTGTGCGGCAGCTGCGTTTACCTTGTAGTGCGGACGGACAGTTCATAAGGAAGCACGGACACAGAAAGTCTCTGCAACGGGTCTTTACTGTAACCAGCAGGCAGTACATGGTATACAGTTCACGGGTAGTGGACCGGGTGGACTCAGCAGTGATGGTGTCCCTTAGAAATCCGCAGTGTTCCTCCATTCTAACTAAGTGGTTGCCAGTGTCGCCCAGGAATACCAGATCGGGTACGGGGAGGCTGCTTCAATGCCCTATCCATGATGTACATTCTGGATGTTTTGGGGAGCCTTGGATCCCTCAGTGGGTACACCGCTGGTTAGACGACTGGAAGTTGGCTGGTGGTGGGGTGCTCCTGTGAAGCTGCTCCTCCACGCGTCTGGTTCGCGTAGCAGAGGTGAACTGCTGCCAGCTTCGGTACCAGTGAACCGGCTGTGAGTTGTGGGCACGGGAGTCTTTTGGGAACCCGTGGTTACGATGCCCGATCCCGGTTGTTGAGGCCTCAGGTGCTGACACCCGACCGGTGACGGCCCGGGGGCTGCACGGGGTGCGGAGCCCCCACTCCTCTCCAAGTTCTAGACTGCTCAGGTCAAGTTCTAGATCCCTTCTCTCTATGACTAAGGGTCTGTTCTCCTACACACTTCCCTAGCACTCCGCCCACCAGGACCTAGGATTGGCCCTCTGTTCTAGGTGATGCATGCAGGGTTGGATTTCTAAGTTAACCAGATCACTGCTGTGTCAGAGAATATTGCGGCTGCATTTATGGCTGCAATACCCTCTTGTGACGCACGCGTTGCGGGGCGCCACACTTTCATCACCAGTGAAATGTTCCTTGACGTGAAGACGTTGTACAGTGACTTCATTGTTGATTTGCCCATAGCTTTTCTCCTATTGACTTCCAGCGTCTTCGCTGAATCTTGAGTGATCATTGATCTGAGTAGGTTGCATCCTTTAACACTTTCAGTTCATTGCCGTCCATCTCACATGTGTCTTGGTCGTACCTGGCAATAGTCAATATCTTTATCTTCTTAGTTATGAGTATCAATCCCATGTTGGAGCTTTACATCTTGACACTCCGTAATAAATCCTTCATTCCATCTACGCTTGTTGCTATATATGTTTTATCCTCTGTGTACCTTAGATTATTAATGACATGTCCACCAATTTAGATTTCTTCTTTTTGGACAAATCCAGCCTTCCTGAAAATAGCTTTTGCATATAAATTGATGAGAAATGGTGTCCGGGTGCCGCCGGATGACGTCACCGTGTGCTGTTCGGACTGTTGCTTCTTGGTCGATGTAAAGGTTCTTAAGGAGGCTGATCAGATGGTTTGGCGCACCCGTATCCCAAAGTTAATAGTGATCAACACAATCAAAGGCTTTGCTGTGGCTGATGAAGCACCTTATTGTATTCTTGATCTTTTCCATTATCCATCTAACGTTAGCAATTACATCTCTTGTTCGTCTGCCATTTCTGAATCCTGCTTGTTCCTCTGGCAGCTCTTTGTCAAAGTAAAACTGTAGCCGTCTTTGTAGGATCTTCAGTAGTATTCTGATGGCATGAAGTATAATATAGAAGGACACAAGAATAGATTTGAAGAACTGAAAGTATTTCAAATTTAGGGCACATTTTTCATCAGATGGACATAATGATCAGCCCTAATAATAACTGATCATTCAGAGATGTTCATAGTGATTGTAATGAATCATTTCCCAACTTGGTTCACAAAAACCTAATGAGGGAGGGGTTTCAAAATGGAGTTTTGTGCGTCATGAACGTCTAAAATAAAATATATATATTTTTAGATTTTATGAATTTCTGCCCGATCTGTGTTTGGACATCCATGTTTGCAGCTTTGGTCACGTTCAGATGTGAGATTTTCATGGCTTGTTGGAGCGTGAATACTTTTGCTTTGTAAAGTGTTTGTTAAGCCCCTGGAGCGCGGTCTGGGATTAGCGCGGTCTGCAGAACTGGACATAAGTGGGCGGTTTATCTGGAGACACAAATGTGCGTATAATATGCATCGAGGGGACACAAGGACAGGAGGAGAATGTCAAGCATCCATATATTACACCGACTGAAACGACTCTTGTTATCTCCAGAACAAAAAAGGATTCAAGTGTCTTATTCTATGTCATTCTATGTAAGGATAGAGAGATAGATAGATACATAGAGAATAGATAGAAAGATTGATAGCTGGAAGGATAGATAGATAGATTAAGATAGATAGATAGATAGATAGATAGATAGATAGATAGATAGATAGATAGATAGATAGATAGATAGATAGACCTGATGTGTCTTCACTTGCTCTTGAATTATGTGCATGGTCAGAACATCCTAGTCTAGCACCAAAACAGTCCTACAAGCCCCATCATGTAGTGTATGAAATGCAAGAAGACGTCACTCAACTAAGGCCGGTTTCACACTGGCGTTTGCAAACGCAGCGCACCAAACGCAGCCAAATGCTTGTGCACATGCGTTCTTATGTTTAACATGGGAACGCATGTGCCTGCGTTTGATTGCGTTCAGTTGCGCTTGCGTTTGGATGCGCACAATTTGTGCACCCTCCGAGCGCACTCTGGATGCAGCTTGTTGCATTTTTTGTGCGGTCACGGGCGCTTGATTTATCTGCAAGCGCCCGCAAGCGCTCAAACCATGCATAGAAGTCAATGGATCCGCAGTGTCCTCCACATGACAGCGCAGGAGAACGCTGCGGATCTCATTGAAATCTCTCCCAGTGGCCGCCGGTGATCAGCTACAGCCGCCACTGATATCCCGCTGGTCTCGGCGGGGAGAAACAGCTGATCTGACAGCTGTATAAATCTCACCGAATAGGTGATGTTGGCACCGGAGATTTGAAGCAGCGATCAGCTGTTTCTTATCTCCTGCACTGATATCACCTATTCGGTGTCAGCGCTGGAGATTTAAACAGCTGTCAGATCAGCTGTCTCTTCAAATCTCCCGCGCTGACACCGGTGGGAGATCAGCTGTGTCGGGAGGAGGAGATCTCTGCCGCTGATCTCCTCCTCCCGGCCACTCCTAAGACAGCTGATTGGCTGGTGGGCTGCATACTAATGTGAACGCATGCAGAGATTCTCTGCTGCGTTCACATCACTATGGGCTGCGTTTGCGTTTGAATGCCATAAGCATGCAGACACATACGCAAATGTGAAACCACCCTAAATCATGAAATGTTCTCCCAGCTTTTCATGTGTGATACTATCTGTTAAACCACTGTATCTAATCCTATTGTGTGAAACCATCTGCTGAACTATTTACCTAAGCCTGTCATGTGCAATACTTGTTTGCTGAACCGCTGTATCTAATCTTACAATTTGTGGTACTATCAACTGAGCCACTGCATCTCATACTATCTTGTGTGATACTGTCTGCTAAACCATGTATCTACAATATAGGAAATGTCATCTGATTGAGAGGAGTCTGGTGGGAACATAGGAATTGAGGTGGGAATGAGGATTCTGAAGAAAAGGGGTGGTGGAGGGAGGACAGAGGAAAATGGAGGTGAGAAGGGGATCTGGATGTTATCAAGAGGTCTAGAAGGGACAGAAGAGTTTGGAGAGGACAGATGGATCAAGGGGGGGGGGAAGGAGTCTGAAGGGAACAGATGAGTCTGGAGAGGTCAGATGAGTCTGGAGAGGACAGAGGAGTCTGGAGAGGACAGGTGAGTCTGGAGAGGACAGAGGAGTCTGGTGGAGACAGAGGAGTCTAGAGAAGACAGAAGGATCTGGAGGGACAGAGGTGTCTGAAGGGAACAGATGAGTCTGGAGAGGACAGGTGAGTCTGGAGAGGACAGAGGAGTCTGGAGAGGACAGGTGAGTCTGGAGAGGACAGAGGAGTCTGGTGGAGACAGAGGAGTCTGGTGGAGACAGATGAGTCTGGTGGAGACAGATGAGTCTGGTGGAAACAGAGGAGTCTAGAGAAGACAGAAGGATCTCGGGGGACAGATGAGTCTGAAAGGAACAAAGGAGTCTGGAGGGAACAGATGAGTTGAGAGGACAGAGGGATCTGGATGGGACAGAGGAGTCTGGAGGAGACAAAGAGATCTGGAGAGGACAGTGGAGTCTTGAGGAGACTGTGGGGTCTGGAGGGAACAAAGGAGTTTCGGGGGGACAAAGAAGTCTGATGAATGCAGAGGGGTCAGGAAGGAACAAAGAGGTCTCAATAGGGCAAAGGAGTCTGGAGGGGACAGAGGGGTCTGGCAGCAGCTCACTCCCCTCTCTTCATATAGAAAACTTGCACACTAAGGCTACCTTCACATTACGATTTTTAGGGAGCCGATGCTGTCCGATATAATTCGGACAGCATCGGCTCCCTTCTGATGCCTGGAATCGGGTGCCAAATAGGCACCCGATTCCGGCATAAAATCGTTCCCTGCGGGGTGAAGGAAAAAAAAAAAGGTTATTCTCACCTCTCCACGAGCCCCCGCCGTCTTCCGCCATCTTCTTGGTGGCTCCCGCAGGCTGCCGGTGTCAGCAGAGGGCTTCCTCTGCCTTATAGGACCTGCGGTGATGTCACAGTCACGTGACCGCAGGTTCACCATGGTAAGCCGCGGTCACATGACTGTGACATCACCGCAGGTCCTATAAGGCAGAGGAAGCCCTCTGCTGACACCGGCAGCCTGCGGGAGCCACCGGGAGCCTCCAAGAAGATGGCGGAAGACGGCGGGGGCTCGTGGAGAGGTGAGAATAACATTTTTTTTTTTTTTTTTAACCCTTGTGCTCCTAGTTAGGAGCAGTTTTACTGTACTGAGCATGCTCAGTACAGTAAAACGGGGTCCGAGGAGACATCAGATGTTTCCTCGGACCCTTCTCCATAGGGCCCCATGTTATAGGGATCGGACCTAATCGGATGTGCACTAAATGCAAGCTCCGATTTTTGCACCGATAATAAAATCGGACAGAATCGGATCGGACCAAATCGGATGGCATTTAGTGCACATCCGATTCGGTCCGATGCCCATAGGGCTGCATGGGGCCAAATTCGGATCCGATGCTGTCCGATTTTGATCGGACAGCATCGGAAATCCGAAAATCGTAATGTGAAAGCACCCTAAGCCGAGCCCAGCATGTATGTATATGGCAACCAGAGACCTGCCCCATCATGTTCCTGAGATTCATAAGAATTGTGTTTCCTGCATTGAAATCATTTCTGTTGAATCACCTTTTTTCATTTTTGTGCATTTGGATAAGATTACATCAATTCCGCAGAATAATTTCTGTAGTCTTTAATCACCTCTGGAGATTAGATAGACGTTTTCTAGATACATGTGTTATATAAAAAAAGGATCTGTCTGAAGGATAATTCAGGCCGCAGTAGAGGCTTCTGCTGTTTCGCAGCCTTTTTCCACCGAGTCCTCATGATTCTGATTAATATTTGTCATACATAGTGTGGTGCCCTGCTCACGCAGGTAGCCACAGACTTCTCTAATGCATAGTTGGGTTTCCACAGCAGGTACCAACTACATACAACATCTTCCACCCCGGCACAGTAGGGGCAGCCCCACTTGCCAACCTTAGGCAAGATCCCCTATATATACTGCTGCTGGGGCGGAGTTAGTCAGAGTGTGCAGATGCTAGGAGAGCTGCGAAGACGTCCTGGTGGTCGGTGCCGTGTTTAGGCCCGAGTCAATGACCCGAATTGGCCCTTCTATGTCCCGCAAGCCTAAGTGGGACTGAAAGCAAGGAGCATAGAGCAGAAATTGAGCGAGGAACTTGAGGAAGTTCACCCAAAGAGAATCACTGGATATTGGGGATCTGCACCTGTAGGATACTTTTTAGGACCACAGAAAACACCGTTGCACCTTGGAGGCTTCGGCTACCCGGTTTCCTCTATGGGTCAGGAGAGGGAGCCAGACACAGCAGCGTAGCATCGCAGTGATCAGAAAAGGTAACCCGGAGACCGCACAGGAGGAGTGAGAGAGACACTACAGACAGGAAGAGAGAGGAGGCAAGTCTGGCTGCAAGCAGGCTGTGCTTCAATCACCACTACAGAGCAGAGGAGGCCTTATACCCACTTGCTGTGGGGACTCACTGTGCAACCCTTTCACCCGTCAGTGCCCTAGATGTTTTCACCTGCCAAACATCAGTGAAAGGTAAAAGAGACTTCTGCGTGCGTGCATCATTCCTCTCCGGTATTGTTCCCTTGCATAGACTGTTCCAGCACTCTCTATACCATCCCAGCTCCACTACATGCTGCCCCTTCTCCCTACGTTGCCCCGTAGGTCCCAGTCCTACCTGTGAAGCTTTCGACCACGCCGGTAATTTGCGGTTCAGGGATTGTCCTCTGCACCACTTCGGAGCCGGTACCCCACTTTGGACTGGGCCATGGTATTTGGTTACCCTCTATCCACTCCTCCCTGTCTGGGCCTCCACGTTGAGGTGCCCTCCCCGTTACTTCTCCTCTTTACTGACTCTTCTGACTGCTCTGTTTCCCGCTCTTTCCCCACTCACTTTATAACCTAGCTCTCCTCCCACCGGGACCGGTAACCCTGGTAACGGGTTGTTTGATTGGTCCCCTATCAGTAGGTGTATGTGTGTAGTTGTGGAACTTCAGGCTTCTACTACCCCCTACCAGGACAAGAATACTGCACCTGCTGTTAGGGGTGCAGTACCCTTTTGTAGTGCACTGACTAGCGGTGCGCTACACTTGTCTACCTCTGTTCAAAGTCCTACTTAGAAGATAACTCACCTCTTCCTCTCTATGACCACAACATTGGCTAGGGTCACATCTACGTTTTTTTTTAAAACCTGATCCGGTTTTGAGCTTTCAAAATGCTCAAAACCGGATCAAGAAAAGCTCTCCATAGGAGCCAATGCTAAAAACCGGATTGCTTCACAAGCAATCCGGTTTCCGTCTCCGGCTCTGCAGCCTGTGTGAAAAATCATGCAGGCTGCAGTTTTCGGAGCAGTTTTAGCATCCGCAATGCGGGAATCGGATTGCTCAGGATGTGTAATCGTGAGCAATGCGGTTCCCGCATATACTTTGCTTATCCCGGCTGCTGCCGGGATAAGCAAAGTGCTCTGTGTTCTTTAAAAGTTAAAAATTAATAAATAAATGTTTGATTAATGTCTCTAGGGGGTGCGCAGTCCCCCTAGAGACCTTACACCCACTCAGGTGGGCTTATCCAGCTATAATCTGTTATGTACAACAGCGTCGGGCTCCTCAGAGCGGCGCGCATGACCCCACAAACTGACCCCCGTATCTTTATACTGGCTGTCCCTGCACCCCCTCTTATCCTATCTAGCCACCCCTTTTGCATATCCAAATGATTGTGTAAAGTATAGAATAGAGGTTATAATCACCTCCTCCTGTGTGAGTTCTCTGTGCCTGTAAAAATGTCCAAAGCGGGGCTGTCTGCTGCTCCCTCCGCCCGCTTAGTAATTATGCATGCCCCCTCAGGCTTGCTTAAGTGTTGAGAGCCTGTCCGCGTCATGAAAGGGGCGGGGCTACTGTTATGATGCGATTTTAGCCATGCCCCTTTCATGACGCGGACAGGCTCTCAGCACTGAATCAAGCCCCGAGGGGGCGTGCATAATTACTAAGCGGGCGGAGGGAGCAGCAGACAGCCATCCGGATCTGGATGCGGTGAACGCAATTCATGTTTTAAGTGTGACCCTAGCCATTGTCTCCTTCATGCTCACAAATCTTCAGCCACTCCACCACACTCCTATTTATCACACATTCAGAAATCTTCAGGCCATCCACCCTCATACATTCACAGACTCTCTACACTCATCACTGTCCCCAATCTCCTCCTTTTCCTGTCCCAATCTTGCAGTGAATCACTACAACGACACTCTCAGAAGCACAATGGACCAAGTAGCGCCCCTCACCCTCAAAACTTCCAAACACAGAGTGAAACAGCCCTGGCTCACATCACAAACTCGATTCCTCCAGCGATGCTCTAGGAGTGCTGAACGCCTATGGAGGAAAATCCGCACACCAGAAAACTTCATCCACTATAAATTTATGCTAAGAGCCTATAACTCTGCCCTCTACCTCGCCAAATTGACCTACTTCACCACCCTGGTCTCCTCACTATCCAGCAACCCAAAGAAACTCTTTGACACCTTTTACTCTCTCTTCAGTCCTAAAATGCAGGAACACATCACTGACCTCTGTGCTGATGATCTGGCTTCTTACTTCACTAGGAAAATAGAGAACATCTGTCCTCTGGCTTTTCACATTTGACCCAGTTACAGAAGAAGAAGTTCCCAGGTTCCTTTCTTCCTCTCATCCCACTACATGCACCACCAACCCCATTCCCACACACCTACTCCAGTCTCTCTCTCTCTGGTCTTCACCACTCACCTAACCAAAATCTTCAACCTCTCCCTCTTTTCTGGCATCTTCCCCTCCTCCTTCAAACATTCTATCATTACTCCATTGTTAAAGATAAATTCTATTGATCCATCTTGCACAAATAACTACAGACCAGTCTCCAATCTCTCCTTCATCTCTAAACTGTTGGAGCGCCTGGTCTACTCTAGCCTCATTCGTTACCTCTTCACTCACTCTCTTCTAGTCCCATTACAGTCTGGTTTCCGCCCCCTACATGCTATAGAAACTGCTCTCATCAAAGTGACCAACGACCTTCTGACAGCAAAATGTAATGGTGACCACTCCCTGCTTATCCTTCTTGATCTCTCTGCAGCCTTTGCATCTGTTGACCACCATCTCCTACTCTCCATGCTTCACTCCATTGGCATAAAGGACACGGCTCTCTCCTGGTTCTCCTGGTTCTCTTCTTATCTTTCTGACCGCTCTTTCAGTGTATCATTTGCTGGCCCTACTTCTTCTCCTCTTCCTCTCAATATTGGGGTCCCACAGGGTTCAGTCCTTGACCCTCTTCTTTTCTCTCTCCACATGGCCCCTATTGGACAGACCATCAGCAGACTTGGCTTCCAGTACCATCTTTATGCTGAAGACATACAACTATACACATCATCCCCTGACCTCACCCCTGCTGTATTACAGAACACCAATGACTGTCTAACCGCAGTTTCCAATATAATGTCCACTATCTACCTGAAACTCAACCTTTACAAAACTGAACGTCTTATAATCCCGCCCTCCACTAACCTCCCTAAATCTGACATCTCCCTCTTGGTGTGTGGCACCATGATAACGTCTAGGCAGCAGGCTCGCTGTCTGGGTGTTACGTTTGATGCTGATCTTTCATTCCCTTCCTATATACAATCTTCTCTTGTCGCCTGCAACTGAAGAACATCTCTATAATTCGCCCCTTCCTCACCATGGAAACAACTAAAACTTTCACAGTGACCCTGATCCACTCCCGCCTCGATTTTTGCAACTATTAATCGGCCTCCCCCTTACTAGACCTTCCCCTCTCCAGTTCATCCTTAATACAGCAGCCAGGGTCACCTATGTAGCTAACCGTTACTCGGATGCTTCCGCTCTGTGCCAGTCATTGCACTGGCTGCCTGTACATTATAGGATCCAATTCAATTTGCTTTTTCTCAACCACAAAGCTCTTCAAGGTGTAGCACCTCCCTACCTCTTTGTCCTCATCTCTATCTATCACCCCACCCGTTCTCTTCACTCTGGGAGTGACTTGAGACTAACATTTGCACTAATCCGAACCTCCCACTCCCGGCTCCAAGACTTCTCCCGAGCTGCACCAATCCGCTGGAATACTCTACCCTAAGAAATCAGGATGATCCACGACTTACATAGTTTTAGGCAATCCCTAAAAACACATCTTTTCAGAGCGGATCTATCATTCTCCCTAATCAAAGTCATTTAGACATAGGTTTCTTCCCTGAACATAACTGTCAAACTCCATCAGACCCAAAAGCTCTACACAGATTGTAGAGTGGCCACTTACTCCGCTCTCATCTATTCCACACTTTCTCCCGATGGTTGGACCATGATTGTAAATAAGCCCCTGTACTGTGTGTCACCCCTACCTTATTGTAGATTGTAAGCTCTTGCAAGAAGGGTTGTCATTATTTTTTTTTTCAACTATTGTATTTACCACAACTGTTTTTTAAGACTGTATATAAATCTCTGAATTGTGAAGCGCTGTGGAATATGTTGGCACTATATAAATAAAGATTATTATTATTATGGTGGGTGCACCTATTGATCCTGATTGGTCTGAGTGGAGCACTACTCTGAGGACACAGCCCTGCCTTCTGCACGTCCGTGGCCCTGCCCCCTGTATGCCTCGGCTTGCTGGGCCCCTCTACTTTAGCAGGCCCCTAACAGCAAACAGGTCAGTGAGCCCCTGATGGCGGCTCTGAGGATGGGACAGAGGGGACTGGGGAAAGGGGAAAAGAGGGTGGTGGAGGGAGGACAGGAGTCTAGAGGGGACAGAGGAGTCTGGACAGAACAAAGAGGTCTGAAGAGGACAGAGGAGCCTGGAGACAACAGAGGAGTCTGTGTAACTCACACAGGAGGAGAGAGCATATCTCAAAACTACTGCACCTGACCCAACTGGTGTATATACAGACTAAAGTTTCCATGTGCACAGTCCCTGGTGGCACCTGCCCAGACTGGAATAAACCCATCCGCAAAACTAGGAAATGACAACCTGGCCCTGGCTGCCTAATAGGCCATCAAGCATTCCTCGTACCTTCTTAGGAACTGAATGAAAAAAAGGAAGTACAGTGGGGCGCGAGATCACACTATAGGCATACTATACCTGATGAAGGCTTTCACTAGCCAAAACACGTCCATTTTTTAACTCGAATGTAACAATAAATGTATGGTCTGATAGAAAAACTGCCTTTGGATCCTCTTCATCCTCCGGAAGCGCCGAAAGGGAATTATCCTATTTATTCCTCCTTAGGGACTGGTGAGAGATGCAGAGCTCTAAAACCCTGAATAAGGAAGGTGTGAAGAGCTAGAAGAGATCCTAAATGAGAAAACATAAAACAGATAGAGGAGTCTTGAGGAGACAGAGAGGTCTGGAGGGGACAAAGAGTTCTCAAGACGACAAAGGAGTCAGAAGGGGTTTTGCAGCAGCTCACTGAGATAGAACAGATTAGTTTGGGAAAGAGGGTGGTGGAGGGAGGACGGAGGAGTCTACAGGGGTGAAAGGGATCTGGATAGGATAGAGAGGTCTAGACGGGACAGAGGAGTCTGGTGGGGACATAGGGATACGGAGGGGACAAAGAAGTCTGAAAAGGACAGATGAGTCTGGAGGAGAGGAAGGGATCTGGATGGCATCGAGAGGTCTGGAAGGGACAGAGGAGTATGGAGGGGACAGAGTGGTTTGCTAGCAGCCCACTGAGATGGGCCAAAGGAGTCTGGAGGGTATAAAGAGGCATGTGGGGGTAAGATGGGTCTGGAGGGGAGAAAGGGATCTGGATGGGATAGAGAGGTCTGGAAGGGACAGAGGGGTGTGGAGGGGACAGAGCGGTTTGGTAGCAGCCCACTGAGATGGAACAAAGGAGTCTGGAAGGTATAAAGAGGTATGTGGGGGTAAGATGGGTCTGGAGGGGAGAAAGGGATCTGGATGGCATCGAGAGGTCTGGAAGGGACAGAGGGGTGTGGAGGGGACAGAACGGTTTGGTAGCAGCCCACTGAGATGGAACAAAGGAGTCTGGAAGGTATAAAGAGGTATGTGGGGGTAAGATGGGTCTGGAGTGGAGAAAAAGGTATCTGGATAGAATTGAGAGTCTGGAGAGGACAGAGAGGTCTGGTAGCAGCTCACTCCCTTCTCCCCATACAGAATGTATGCACACTAGACCGAGCCCAACATGTATGTATATGGCAACCAGAGTTACGACCTGCCCCATCATGTAACGTTCCTGAGTTTCATAAGAATTGTGTTTCCTGCATTGTAATCAGTTCTGTGGAATCATCTATTTCATTTTTGTGCATTTAGACGAGATTACATCAATTCCGCAGAATAATCTGTGCAATCTTCAATCACCTCTGGGGATTAGATAGAAGTTTTCCTGATCAATGTATTACATAACAAAAGGATCTTTCTGTAGGATGATTCAGGCAGCAGTAGGGGCTTCTGCTGTTCCGCAGCCTTATCTACCAAGTCCCCATGATGAAGCTGATCGATATATAATATTGATATATTTTAATGACCTGCACCATTGTGTCGCTGTAATATTAAATGTTTACTGCATGACACTATTATTTCCTGGTATGTATTCGTTCTGTTCGCTAGACAATGTGAACACTGAAGGCCACTATCAGAACATGATTGTTTATTGCATATAATATTTTTATGTCACTTTTAGATGGTCACTATATGGCAACATGTGGCAGTAATATGTAGGGACATAAAACATTGTTTTATATTCAATGGCGTTATTGCATGGACATTATATGGCAGTATTATAAGAGCACTGTATGGTTCTGATAGTGAACCTTGCATTGAAGTATTATTTGTATATGAGCACTGTATTGCACTTATGTAATTACCCTATGGAACTATGATGAGGATATTGCATGACAGTATTTTAGGAGTGTGGCACCCCACTGGTCTGGTCACCACAAAGGGGTACTGCACTCACTGAATGGGTGTGGTGTCTCAGTCCGTAAGGAAATGGGATTGTGAACCTACTCCACACTCCTTAGGACCCAGGGGACCATGAGCGAACCCGGGGGGAGGTAAACAGGGGACAGGGGAAAAACAGACAGTGGGGAGTGAGTTGGGTAGTAGAAATTAGTGAGTAGTGAGTGAAGGAGGTGGAAGCCAAGTGTGCAGGCGAGAACAGAGAGAGAACCCCAGGGGTACGGGTGGAGTGAGAACAGCCTGGGCGCCCAGATCCGGGACTAAGATAGCCGGACAGAGGGTTTTGGTCAAGAACCAGGGAACCGGCCCTGAGCGTGGCACGGATGCTGTATGCCTGAACCACCAAACTGGAGGCCACACAATCTACAGGAGTGGTGGCCACAAACCCAACGCAACCGCTGAGGAGGCAGCCGAACTAGAGTCAGGAGACAGGTACCAGTCACCTGACAGGACCCATGGCTGCTAGATCGGGGCATGCGGAGGCGCTGACAGGAGAGGTGTAGACATAGCGCTGAGAGTGGGACACCAGAGAACGGAGAGGCACATGATTGGGTCCTGGGTAAGCTATCCCAATGCCTTGTAGACAGGCCAGACTGGACTTGATAGTGAGAAGCCCCCGGTAGCCAAATGGAACTGAAGTGAGTAAACCGGGTACAAATTTCCAACGCTGTGAGAGACTGTGTTATTTCCCGCCTGCGGAGCCGCCGACTGCCACAGTAGACGAGACATGGAGGCCTAGCGCAACCAGGGACATATACACTCCCGCAACTTAACACATCTGCCCATGGGTACTGCTCTGCCTACGGGGAGCGACGACATCAGGCTGCCATGTCAACAACCCCGGAGGTCTGACCCACAGCATCTGTCCATGCTGACCGAGAACCGTAGGTGGCGTCACTAGCATTTTCCCTATAAACTTTATTCCCATCCAATACTCCCTAGAATCAGTACATCCGGCCAGAGACTGTAGCACTGACTCCCCTTGGGACACGGAAGCTGGGTCTTGACCCCTGTGACTACCCTGGCAGAATAACAGCTCGGTTCTGTGTACTCCACGGACTCGCGCGGGTGGGAGAGTCAGGAGCACTGTAAAGTACTTTTTTTTTTACTATAACTTTCGCACAGTAAGATGTTTGTTCACAAGCATTGTAGTGTACTATTTAAAATGACCATATGACACTATTATGTAAGCATTGTATGGCAGTATTCTCTGTGTTATTTGCACATTGCAAGGTACTAGCACTGCACTGCACTATGCCTCTTTGGCATAATAGGACACTATTACATGAACTGTAATGTGAGCACTGTAGTGTACTATATATGGCACTATTTCTGTATATGGCTAGGGTCACATTTGCGTTCGGGATTGCAGAACCTGATCCGGTTTTGACTTGTCAAAATTCTCAAAACCGGATCCGGATCCGCAGCCCATAGGAGACCATGCAATATCAGACTCGAGCAACTTCATATCCAGTTACCGCAGTCCGGTTTCCGTTGCTGCGTTTAAAATCATGCATGCAACGGTTTTCGCTCAGTTTCCTATGCCGGATCCGGTTTTCAAACCATAAACGCTAATGTATTTGGAGCCGTGTACGGTTTTCGGATCTGGACATGCCGCACACCGGGATTGCATTTTGTGGGCTCGGCAAACCGCTCCCTCCGGATCCTGCCGCATGTTGTATTGGCGTCCGGTGTTGTGTTTGCCGGATCGCCCCGGATTGCCCCTGTCCGTGACAATCCGGCACTGGTCAAACAGGTTGCCTATGGGACCGGATTGTCCTGGACACCTCCGTGTCCCGGACCTGTAATTACACACTGTGGCTGGGGGCATCATATGTGCCTGCTCCTCTCACCCTGCCTGACGCTACCATTTGCCTCGAAATCCTCAGGACCATAACGAACAATTGTGGAAGGGAGTGCGTGCAGCTGACCACTATCAGACCATTTGTGTGAGTCCACAATCGGAAATGTGTGACATAAATATGTGGCAACCAATTACAGTTATCCGTTGCAGCATTGCTGCCACATATACATGTACTCTGGCTGGCCATTAACATGTGGAGGTTGCAGTATGCACATGTCTGCAAGTGGCCATGCATGGACAGTACCATGGGCTGCTTGCAACATGCACAGGTATGCAGATAAGCAATTTCAGGTGGTTCACTGCCGGCCCACATACGGGGCACACAAATGTGACCTGTCAGACTGCCTTGTAAAGGAACCTTCAATATCCACTCACCCATAATTATGCTACAACAATCACAACTACGCCAAGAACCTGCCATAAGCCCTGCTGCGTTGCTACCTGTGTGCCTGTGAGCTAGCAAAACCCACTATCTCGTGACCCACCATGGAGCCACCTTCAACATATGTAGGAGCAATGTCAGCAACGTCATCCTTGTGTTCCACAGAATGTAACGACGGAAGATGGGTTGATCTGCAACAAAGAGTGTTCATGACAGCAGCTTGCAATGGCTACATCCTTGCTGTGTATGCAGCCTACCTTGCTGTGATGTTGGCGATTCCTGCTCAACCGTGGTCACATGCAGCATCGATTGCTGAGGGGTGCAAACGCAAGGGGAAAACAATGCTGGCCAACAATTGGACACCCAAAACACAGTCAACACTGGCCCATCATTGCTGGTACCCGAGAGGTCACATCTAGCTACCTTGTGGCATATATCTAAGGAATAGCCTAAAATGTGCCACCTCACAACTATGTTGTCAAGAATATCATCCGATATGTGTTATTGGTTTAGGCTGCCCACAAAATGCACTATTTGGGACAACATGTGTCCATCAAGGTCAGGGCCAACCTTGTGGATTGTGGAGGATCTAAATAATACCTTGTAAGGCTTAAATTGTAGGGACATACAATTGAGGGGCCATAAGTCCAGTTTGTTCATTGCAACAGCGCATGTATCCAATGATGATGGCGGAAAAGGTTCATGTACACACCAGGCAATGCGTCTTGTCGACACATGTCCACTTCATCTGGGTCAAATTCAACATTGCAGCCCTGATGATTTGGCCTGCTCGACATGCAATGCATTTGCTTTAGCCTGGCTAAAGTGTTTGTTGCCTGCCGAGTGTTTCCCGGGGGTGTAGCACGCACACAACACAGAAGTTTGGCACTGTAAAGTATGTCTCACCATCCTTGACTCACCACTGCCCAAAAAACCATACACATCTTTGTCACTCGCAACAACTAGAGCAGCTAACTGGATTCGCTTGGTTAACAACATGCTGCTGCCCGTCATTCCCAGGCCACTGTGCTACCCCTCTCTCCTACTTCTGTTCTGGAAATTGTCCTTTGCCATCTCACACTTCTTCTCCTTGTTCATCTTCTTTGTGTGCCACAAAAATGCCATGGTCTGGGTCAAATTTAAATGAGGCAAGCTCCTGCCCCACTTAGGCATATCTCTAACAGCACACATGGCTAAGGGCTGCCCGTAGCTAGATGTCTCAAGGCAAAACCCAAAGGCCCTGACTGCATGCTTTGCGCAGCCTTGCCCCTAGTGCACACATTGATGGGACATTTGAACAGGCCACCACAAACCTGACCACAATTGTGTTGAGGGACCTTTGTTACAGCCCTCTGTCCCTGTAAGTCCCACACTTGCTGTCGTGGCGTTAATCACAACCACAACACAAAATGAAACAACAAAATCTCCCGGTAACATACATGCTCACAGTGAACTTTCCTCACATCATCTTGTTGTCAGACTAGGTGTTCTTGTAGTGGACAGTCCCAGGAATGACCCAGACCAACACGCAAATCTACACATGTGTGGGTGTGTTCCAATTTAGAGCCCTGAGTGTGCCAAATGGCCCAGTGTGGAAAAGCTAATAATGTTGCTAACTCACACAGTAGGCGACTCCTAACTGAGTGTAGGGAGAAATGTCTTTGTGACAAGGCCGGAACATGTCTATAAGAACATGTTTCCACAATGGTTACCAAGCAAAACATTGCCTCATCTGTTTAGTTTTCCCTTGTGAAGGCCAAACACATCAGCCTGAAACATCACAATCACATACCTGTAATGGTCATGGTCATGGGAGATCTTAAAGACATCTGCCATGGCAACGTATGGTTTTTAGTCATGTGTGTGTGTGTCAAGGCAATTCCTACAACACTGAGCATTGTGTTTGTGTGTGTGTGTTATATTGCTCCGACTTTTCTAAACAGGCCTAAAAATCATCAAATAACCAACATACAATAAACATTGGTAACTCACACACCAAGAAAACACAGGTAACGTTTCCCAGCTTTAATTGGGGTTTGTGGAAAACACAACATCACAAATTCAAAGATTAAGAAAATCCCTTGGAGGGGTCAAGCTCTGCACATCCCCTTCATGTGCTGATGGCCTGTTGGTGTCAGGGGTGTGTCTCGGAGCCCTTGGCTGGGCCACACACACTGCTGGTATGGCTTGGACTTGTGCAGCCTGCAGGACCTGCTCCTGTGGACTGCACACCACTATAGGGGGACTTGGCATGTGAAACTGAGTGGCGGGGTTGTACGCCACCCCTGTCGCACTTGGCTGCGTCACTGAGCCAGGCCACATTTGGCTCGTGTGTTGAGTAGCCGACCCATATGTTTGCCCTTGTTGGGTGAAAGGGAGTGTGGGCGGACAAACAGACAGTCTTTCACTGTCCCTCACAACATGTTGGCCATGGCTTCCTGGTACATGTGGCATCCAGTGGCTGCTGGTGGTGGAGTACGTCACATCCTGTTGTTGTCTGTGGCCTAAATGATGGGGGTTTCTCATCTGCCCTTCCGTGGATGAAGCAGTTGTAAACACATGTTGGTGCTGTGCACCAACATATGTTGAACCCAGGCTCTGGCCCATGTGTCTTGCTTGAGGGATCAGGTGTGAAGACACTGTTGGTTGGAACTGAGTCGGCCAAGAAGCAATGTGTGTGTTTGGAGCTAGCACATAACGACTCTGGTTGCCTGAATGGCGGCCACGGTCATCCACCTGCCAGATGTCCTGTGGCAGTGCATCAGGAGGAGGGCTGTGTGAAGGGTGTTGGGTGGCCCTTTCCTGAAATTGCCTCTGCAGATTTGGCCCCATCTGGCGTGCCCGACGCACAAGTTCCTGGCAGCCACGCATGATGTATTCCTGCTGATCGCTGCTCATGTGCTCCATTTCCCTGGCAACAGTACTAAAGTACTGATTTGGACAAATGCTGACACTTGTCCGCAGGTCCATCAGGTTGTTGTCCATGCGTTGAAACCCCTCTGTTATTAACTGGGAGACATGACTCAACAGCTCCTGATGGACCTGGGACATGTGCACAACCTCAGGGAAAAGACTCCTTTCTGTATCCCTCTGCCCATGGCAGGAAAGGCCAGTCACAGGTGCACTGGCTGTACCTGTGTGCGAAGGTACAGAAAGGGGAACAGATGCCACAGCCTCTTGAGCATGGGTTGGTGGTTGCCAGAAGGGTGTACTGTCAGCAGCTGGTTGGGACTCAGATGGGTCTGCAGAGGTGGCCACATCGTCACCGGAACATTCTGGCGGGGCAGCTTCCGGAGATGAATGTTGTCGTGATGATGCCGGCTGCTGTGTAGTCCCAGGTGCTCTGTTGATGGGGTTT
This sequence comes from Allobates femoralis, assembly GCA_033576535.1. Lineage (NCBI taxonomy): Eukaryota > Metazoa > Chordata > Amphibia > Anura > Aromobatidae > Allobates > Allobates femoralis. The sequence goes on from JARQOC010000007.1 coordinate 149,677,238, forward strand.
AAAAAGAAAGTTAATGCCAAACACATGTGTCTGTTATCCCCACATTGCTAAACATCGGTCCTCATTTTACCCATATTTCTCTAAAACACTTTGCTAAATCATCCTTTGTATTAACTGCCCAATGAAGAAAACATGCACATGTAAGGGCACATTAGCCACACTTGGGGTTGCAACACAGCAAACACCAAAATATTGTCATTTACTGCTCTACAAGGGATGTCCAACAACACACCACCTACACAACACTACGAAAGCACCATAGCAGACATGCTTCCACACAAACTCCAAGTGTGCTGTCTGATGTGGGCCACACCTCCAAAAGACTATGGGCCACACAACGTCAGCAGGCATGAGCAAATATTCCCCATTTTTGCCTGTGTTTGGGACCAGATGGACACATCTGTATCTGGATCAAATAGAGCCACACACCTCCCTGGGCCAAACCTCTTGGACACATCTGCCCTGATTAAGCTGCTACATGGCGTAGCATTAAGGGGATGGCTTCAAACATTCATCACAATGTCTCTAGCCACTGATGTCTGTGGTTACTCTGCAATGTGTCTGTACACAGGTGTGTTCGACGCACCCACAAGATTTGCCATGAATGACAACATTGATCAGTAAACACCAGTATGTTGTTTCTCACGTCACACCACCACAAACGCAACACGCCTTTTTTTTTTTTCACGCAACATACACATGAACACAAACAAATAAAATTCGGCGGCACCGCTGACAAACATATCTACAAGATATGGCATGAACACAGCAGCGCCAAGCCCAACGCACGATGGCCCATCAAAATGGTCATGGCATGGGCCCTTGGTTTCAAAATTGTTAACTCATCCAGAAAGGGACACTTGTGTCCTGGCAGCATTACACAAATAAGGCCACAGTTAGCGTCACTAACCCCCCCAAGAAAACAAAAGACAATCCAGTTTGACACTCACCCCCCTGGAAACATCGTTGGTCTTAAGAAACCCAACACTCCAGCGTATTTATAGGGCCTCTTCTTTGGTGCACCAGAAGTCCCAGCCCGCATCTCATTCCTCACATGCTTCCGGAAACTGTCCCGCAGATTGCGCCATTTCCACACAATGTTGTCACCTGCATGATTAAAACAACAACACTTTAAAAGGTGAACACATTACATCCACAAGCCAAGGTCACATCCATGCATCTACATTGTTGCTGGCATATTGTTTGTGGATGTTTGTTTGATAGTAAAGGGCGTGTGGCACATACACACCACTCTAGCAATACACACAGTGCTTGGGAGATGGTTGCCTTGCTGGAGTGTTGCCCTTCAGGCCTGTGGAGTTCAACCACACGCATATGTATGCAGCTATCACGACCATGCAAGGCAACTAACACATTGCTGTAGGTTAGGGTGTAACATGGGAGTACAGTGCTAAGTAGCCAAAGCAGTGGCTACCCAGCCCAGCCACAGTGGCGACCTCCCTGCTGTTCCACAGACTTTACAGTGTCAGCCATGCTTACAGGCATTGCACAGCATGTTGGAGCACGTTAACCCTGCCTAACAACGGGTAGGTACGCATCAAGCACTGTTAAGGCGAACACTGTTTACATGGTGACCCAACACTGGTGTTGTGATCCGAGATGACAGGGTTAAAAACAAATGGCCTCATGCTGTGTGGGACTCCGCCCCACACAAACCTACACACACATGCCTATTGTGTGAAATATACTATGGGCAAATGGAAAAAACAACCCAAATACATCTTTTGGTTGGGTTCTTCTGGAGGGCCTGGTTTAGAATTGTTTGTCCACCACATTTAAAAGGCAGACTAACATCTGATCAATTGCCCACTCAGGTGGAATGCGAGTGGCTGACTAACAGTAACAAATGGACTAATCTTCGAATATCTATCCAAACACGGTACTCACGGTGACGACGTTGGCCAGCATCATTCAGGCGTTGCCACCCACGTAGTAGAGCCCTACACACCTCATCCCACAGTCGCCGTGTTGTGGCCATGTTACAATGTAGGTGGGAGCTTTGGTCCCATAAAGGGGGCCTTTCTTCCACCAATTGGATCAGAAGGTCTATGTCAAGGTCCTCCTGCCTGGACCTGTGGGAACGTTTTGAACCCTAAAAACAAGACAAATCCAAGGATGAGAAGGGTAACACCACCACATGCTGAACTACACAAGTGGCCACAACACGATAATGTACACATAAAATCCCCAAACATAGGACCTTAAAAAAAGATGCATACTAACCCACTACACACCCAATGAAAAGGTCAACCCCAACACAAGCAATGAATCCAAAGCCATGTGTTGCTATATTGTGCACAGTTGAGTAGAAGAAATACACACCTTGGGGGAAAACAGCCTTGACACACAAGGTTTTTGTAAGACAAACGTTCATGGGACACATGCACCTCGTGTGTTCTCGTCAAGAGCTGCTATGTGACGACAAGCACACACGACGCTCGAAGGGCCACACCTACCCATCCCCAGCACACAGCACCGTATTGGTGGCCAGACTCGAGTGGCCAATAACACTTTCTGCACAATCTGCAAAGTCATCATTTGAGCAAATGACACAACACACCAACCCCAAAAAACATCCCGTAACACCAACAAATGGAGAACAAGTGTACACAAACAACATGGCACATTGAACTGGCCACTGTAAGTGAAACTCAGGGCCATGTTTCCGGAGGGGAGCCATACAAACACAACATGCCACACAATGTTGGGATCCACTCGGGGTGACACATTTGTGTGAGTAACAGATCATGACACACACAAACACACCACGTTTCGTGGGTGCACCAACCACAAATCTTAGTGTTCTGAAAGCCAACACCACAATCTCACTAGAAAGGTAGGCCCACAGCCTCTTGGTTTGTGCACACACAGTGGCACCTGCTGAAATATCTGCACACATATCAACCCAGCAGCTACACGGACAAGGCCCACACACATGTTTGACATTGTCCCCACCCTGCCAAACAACATTTGGCAATACAGGGACAGACCAACTACAAAACACACAAGCACACCAAAGAAAAAATTCACGAACACATTCCAAACGGAGACACACAATTTATGCATCCATGTTTAAGTGTCAAGCACCCGTTCACACAAGGAACCTGACGATGGCTAACTCCACATAATTTTGCACGATAGTTCTTCTGGGGACCCCATGTGTTTTGGCTAACTCACCCTGCTCCGACCACCTCTTGGTTGGCCACGACTACCATGGGACGGTCCTGCATCCGCTCCTCCTGATGCATCAGAGGGCTAAGGCAAAGAAAGGATACACATCATCGACCATCTAAAACATGTTTTCTCGCATTTTCCACAGACCAGTTGACCCATACCCGCACAACTTACATGTTCCGCCGCCACATCCTGCACGTGTGCTTCCTCCTCGACATCTGCTGATGAATCACTTGAATCCTTGAATACATTAGAAGCCAATTTGCCGACTATGTCCACAAATGACACACATGCTGCCTAACACATTCATCAACGTTGCCAAAAACACTCACCTGCAACCGGGGATTCTCAGTTGGATCAGACATAGTGTCTCAGATTCGTCCAAAGGTGAACGTCGTAGTCGATTTCACACACTATGTGAAATATTCAGAAACATAAAACAAACAAAAAACATGAACACAGCTTCAAACATAATCTACTCAGATTAAAGTGGCACCAACCTTGACACACAATGGTACATTACCCATCCCAAAAGTCCACAGTTTGGCCCATGAAACAGACATGCCATCCTTCTGACATATGCTAATACATTCAGATATATGTTTTGCTAAAGACAGCCCCACACACTACACACCCAGCTCAAGTCAATCAGGGTTGTTGTGCCTGGTGGCACATGTTGTCAAACATGTAAACAATCTCAAATACATTCCCGTAGCGCCAGCTGGCCATCCTCCTAGTAGTCAGTGCACACACACATGCATGTAGTGTGTGCACAGGTGCACGCTCCTAGTAGTCAGTGCACACACACATGCATGTAGTGTGTGCAACAGGTGCACGCTCCTAGTAGTCAGTGCACACACACATGCATGTAGTGTGTGCAACAGGTGCACGCTCCTAGTAGTCAGTGCACACACACATGCATGTAGTGTGTGCACAGGTGCACGCTCCTAGTAGTCAGTGCACACACACATGCATGTAGTGTGTGCAACAGGTGCACGCTCCTAGTAGTCAGTGCACACACACATGCATGTAGTGTGTGCACAGGTGCACGCTCCTAGTAGTCAGTGCACACACACATGCATGTAGTGTGTGCAACAGGTGCACGCTCCTAGTAGTCAGTGCACACACACATGCATGTAGTGTGTGCAACAGGTGCACGCTCCTAGTAGTCAGTGCACACACACATGCATGTAGTGTGTGCACAGGTGCACGCTCCTAGTAGTCAGTGCACACACACATGCATGTAGTGTGTGCAACAGGTGCACGCTCCTAGTAGTCAGTGCACACACACATGCATGTAGTGTGTGCACAGGTGCACGCTCCATGCATCCGACCACACCCCCCCACATGCATTCTGCAATCATGTGCACACCAAATGTGCAGGACTGTGGAACACTTTAAATCACCTTGTTACTTGTCCCTCGGGGCACCTGTGAGCTGCTCTCCTGTTAGCCCAATCAACCATCCCACTTTAAGGCGTCTGTACACAGGGTGTTTGAGTCATGAAATGATGTTCTGCGCCTCCGGCCACCTCCCAGAACAAGCCGGAGCTATATCCGGTTTTCGCAACGGACCGGCGCGATCCGGCGCCCATACACTGCAATAGAATGTTCCGCACGCGAACCCGTATCCGGCATGATCCGGGGATATCCGATCACAAATGGCGATTACTCCGATTCGTGTTCTGTCAACAATGCCGGAAGGTGCCGGAAATAATAACACGGCGCCCCCAAAAACCGGACAGTCGTCCTCGGGCCGCCATGGGTTGGTATGGTGGTTCCGCTTCAATCCGGGACAATCCGGCAGAGTCCGGAAAAACAACAGACTTACGGTGGGCGGCTGCCATGGGCTGCAAACAACATCAACCTTCCCTGAGGCTAAGTTGAACTATTAGTAGGCCAGGTGAAACTCAATTAAATTGCAAAGCACATTTGGCCCTCCAAAATAAAAATCAGAGGTTACAGGGACTACAGGACTGCTTTGGGAAAGAGACAACAAGGTACGTACACCAGTTGCACTTTGTAGGCAGCCATGGTGGGCAGGCAAAGTGTTATTGCACACATTTACAGCCTGTGTATCCTCCCTCTAGATGTCTGGACCAGAGTGTTCCGAGGCGGCCTACGTATCCTCACCATCCTTAAGCAGCAATTACTCAGTGAGTGTAAATTGTTTGTGCAAAGACATTTGGACCATATACCAATAGCTGCTACGTAACATTTGTGAGTCACCATCCATTAAGTGGAGCCATTGCAGGATGGCTTTTTGTTGCCACTCTATGTGTAGGCATTTGGAGCACATGTGGTCCAGGCTCATGTCCTCACTGGGTTAGATTGGTGTAAAAAGTGTTGTGCTTGAGAAAAGGCCTCCCTATGTTTTGTGTCGGTTTGGCAATGTAGTAAGCACAGATTTTACCCTGGTGCAATGTTGAATTAGTTCACAAAACATTGTGTCCATTGTAGTGTAATTGTCACGTAGCTGAGCATGGTTTCAAACACAACACATGTATGAGGTAACTGCATTGTGTTGGGTCTGCGAGCTGTACATGATCTGTTAATTGATGCAGCGTAGCCCGGCCCAAACACAACCATATGTCAAGGTGGTACACATTTGGCCAATGGTTTAATGGTTTTGCGTGTGTAAATTTTTGCCTGGGTCACATAATGTTTTTTTTTCAAATACGCATTGTTAGGTGTGTTTTTGGATGTTGTTGGACATGTTTTGGGGCAACACTATCTGGTGTCATGTGTTATAATTGCCTTCAGAATGGCAGCCCAGGTGTCATGGAGTCTTGGCCTTCTTGAGCCAAGCCACTATGGCTGTTGTGCTGGGTAATGTGTGTGTGTTGATTTGAGGCCAACAATCAGCAATTAACAATGACAATGAAGATGTGCCTGCCCTCACAGTTACACCCACAGCCCGGGTTTGCCACATCTACATGGACAATGAATGTCCACACCCTGGGTGGAGAGGATATGGCACATGCTTGGTTGATGCACCACCATTACACGACATGTCCATGTATTGCCAGGACAATAAAGGTCACTGAGGCAGGCAGTGCTTTCGCAACAATATGAGAATGTCGGCACTGTACCAGAGTGCAGATGTAAATTTGACAGGGATGGTCTAATTACATGTGTGTTGTAAGTGTAGGTGCTAGGTTGGTGTGTGTGGCCGGGTACATGGTGATGGAAGCTCATGATTGTCAGGTACTGATATGAGTAACTATGTATTTGTGTCATGTTACAGGAGCCATCTCAAGTGTCCACGCCATCGGATAGTGAGCATACAGCAGTAAGTTACATTTACACACTCACACAATGTGCATGATTGTTGTGTGGTTATTGATATTTCACATGAGTTGCTCATTTCGGTCTCCATGCAGCCCCAACCAAAGACCAAGAAAAAGCAAACCAAAGGAAAGGGTCCAATACTCAGATCCTCAGTTGCAAAAGTTGTTGCTGGCCGCAAGACAGTGGTAATTGATGTTGTTTTTTTAGGATTGGTGTCCACGTTGCCTAACTGACATGTGTTGTTGTTTTGGGACCATACAGGCCCTTGTTTGTGGATTGAGATATTTCCGCATGTTGTGTGCCTTATCACAGGTGGCTGCCCAGCGCTTGGGGAAAAAAAACTACTCGACTTAGCCTGACAACTCATGGCCAGGGGCGTAAAACAGGGGTAAGTTGTTAAGGTACATGCCACATCCAACATGGGTGTCCTTTGGTGGTGGTGTCACAACAACACTGACTTAGCAGACCTGCTTTTATGTAGCACACATGATGCTTTGGTTTTGTGCCTGATGCAGGTCTGGTTTGTTTTGGGGTTTAGTGTTTAAGTGTTTGATTTTGCATGTCCATTGGCTCACCTCATGTGCCACACATGTAGGAAAAAGGTGGGACAACTTCACAGACAAGGGTCATTGTTGTGGATTGCAAGGCCAAATTAAGGAGTGAGGAGATAATAAATTTGATCCAGGCCCACCCATCCATCTGGGATCAGAGAGATGAAGGTCATCATGACATCTCCCGCAACAGACAACTATGGAGGGAGATCACTGGTGAAATTTGTTCCCAATTTCAGCATATGACGGCCACACAACAGCATGACGCCGGTAAGTTTTTAGAATCGAACTGGGTTTGTGAGCTTGATGTGCTCTGTTGTGTATCTGGGATGAAGATAGCACATGCAGCATTTTGTGTTGGTGGCGTAATGGTGTTTTTTGTTCTGTTTAGTGAAACAGGTCCAAACAAGGTGGCGATCTCTCCGTGACCGTTATGTGAAGGACCGCCGTAATTTGAAGAAATTTCAACGAAGTGGGTCCGGGGCAGTCCCACCTGTGCTGTATCGTCACTATCACCAACTGTCGTTCCTTCAGAATTCTGTGGAGGGTCGTGCGTGAGTGTCATGATGTAGTCCTTTAAGACTGTGAATTGTGTGTTTGTTGTTGAAATGACACTTTCCTTTACTTGCACAGGACACACTCAAGTATGCCAGCCTCGTTGGGTGATCCCACTATGAGTCCAGTTCAGGATGTGCCTTCTGCACAAGTGCCATCAGTTGAAGGGCAGGTCCCGGGGCCAAAACAATTGACATCTGTGGACCCCATAGGGAGCGGGGGCTCAGTCTCGCAAACTACTGCTGCTGCGGAGCCAGCTATCAGCAGGGCAAGGAAACGGTCAGTTGCCAAAACAGAGACTGATCTTCTGCTGATTGATGGGATGCAGAAGATGGAGGACAACTGGCGGATGGAGAAGCGCGAGCTGCAGCGTCAACTGGATGAGCTCAAGGCAATGGTCCAAAATCCACCCAGAAATGAGGCCCAGATGTTTATGCTATCTTATGTATCCCATATCTCATCATTTCCCCCTCGAAAGATGATGTTGTTTAAGCGACAATTTCAAGCTTTAGTGGAGGGCTTATTCGAACATTCGGAGGGGGATGGTGAAGGTGATGTGACCCTGATGAGTGTTGTTTAGGGGCATGATGCCATGGCCTGACAGTTAGCCGAATGTGGCGCGGAGATGATTGCAAATAGTGTTGGGGCCATATGTGTGTGTGATGACTATCTGTTTATGTTAAGGGTGAACAAACATGCGCAAGAAGCCATGTGTGTGTTTGAGTTTAAGTCTTGTGTTTATTTTGTTCATGTTTAATTTTTGGGGGCACAGAGTGTGTGTGTCTTTGTTTGGTTATTACACCACGTTTTGATGGCAACCATCGTGTATTTTTTGGCTCTTTACTTGGTTTGGCCTCCCGTGCCATGGGTGTGTGTTGATCCCACCATAACACCCTATGTCCAACACACACACTATAGTATGCCACCCATGACATTATGTCGTGACAAGTGTGACGACAAGCTGGCCAAACACTTGTTCCATTATGTGCATCATCAGCATTTGCAGGTCCATTCTTGGCCAACATAGCGTATGTACAGTATAGGTGACATGTGAGCTTATACTTGACACACAAACAGAAGCTTATGTGTAGATTTGTTACGTGTGCTTCACAAGTAGAGTTGCCGTTCACATCTGAGCACTAACCAGTCCTGGGTCGGGGGCCCAGCAGGTGACTACAATTAAGCCACACAATAATGAGTTTATCTTGACATATCCAAACACACATATGCAGTTAATTAGGCACTATGAAGAGCTGACGGTGGCTTTTGCTATTGTTGCTGAATAAGTGTGAAAGCTTGTTCAAAAACAGTGTTGGACACAAGCAGCGATTTTAATGTGGAAACTGACACAAACATCCAAGGCGGAACATTTCCCACTACACATTAGAGCAAAACATAAGTGAACACATTTCAAAAAAAGACACAATGAGTCCCAACAGCCTAGATGGCAGGTTGTAGCCTGTCCCCTCTGCCCCTCACATGTTCCAAGTAGGCTGCATAGTTATCCCGCACCTCCATGGCCATAGAAGTCCCTCTGACCCCAGCTGGCTCCATCCCAATCAGAGGTGACTGCCACTCTTGAGGATTGATCTGAATTGGTTCATTCTGCATGACCAAATTGTGGAGACATATAGTGGCTTTGATGACACTGTCCACATTTTTGGGATGCAGCAGGATCGTCGTCTGGAGGACACGCCATTTGGCGGTGAGGATGCCAAAGGCACACTCGACATGTTGTCGGGCTGCACTTAAACAGGCATTAAAATGTTGGCAACGAGGATTTTGGTGCCGACTCGAGTATGGTTTTAGTAGGTTCTGGTGTATTTGAAATGCCTCATCTGCAACCAGAAAATAGGGAACCCTTGGCCCAGCAGTTCCGGGCAAAGGTGATGGTGGGGGAATTTGGAACTGGTGAGTGTAGAGGGCTTGGCCCATGATGCTATCCTGGAACACCCGGGAATCATGGCTTCGGCCATAGGCACCAATGTCTACCGCCACAAAGCGCCCTTGGGCATCTGCAATGGCCATGAGAACCACCGAATAAAACTTCTTATAGTTGAAGTACTGTGAGCCACTGTTTGGTGGCTTCTTGATGGCCACATGCTTCCCATCAAGGGCACCAACACAGTGTGGGAAATGAGCAAGATTTTCAAATGTGGCCGCATTTTGTAGCCAGAGCTCCCGTGTGGGTGTTGGTAAGCATTGTAGATGGAGCTTGTTCCAGATTACTTCACAGGTTTCTGGTACTATTGTCGAAATGGTGGATCGTCCAAGGCGGAACAAAAATGTAAAGACGCATATGTCTCTCCTGTAGCCAAAAACCTGAGTGAGGGAAAAGGCAACACGATTAGGACTGAGACACATAGTGACATGGTAACATAGTCAAGCAATATTGTTATGTGAAGTTACAGACATGTGTTTGCATACATGGGCTGACATGGTGATACCCAGGAGCCAGCACAAGAGGCATGGGTGTACCCAGGATCAAAACTAGGGGGGGGCAAGCCATGATCAATCCCGCCTTCTGTGGTCCTCAGAGGTGTGTGGTGAACGTCATATTCAACCGGGTGCATTGTGGGGGCTGATTACATGTACGACCAGGCTGTGGCACATGTGCAGTGCGCATATTGAAGCACGGCCGAACACGTGATCAACCCCCGCAATGCCCCGGGCCGGATATGACATTCTGGCCACGCGTCACAGTAGCACAGGAGGCGGGAATTTCTTAAAGAGGAGAAAACAACAAAAGGAATGCTGACGTCCAGCGAGGCATGCTGCAATCCAATGAGGAGGCAGTGTAGAAGCTCGCCTCTCTGCTGGCTAAGGCCAACTTGAAAGTGGTGTCCCTCCTCCCCACAAATACAAGTGCGTCTGCACCATCACACGCACATAAAAGAACTTCACAGAATAATCCACAACAAGGAACATTAATGGCAATGGCATGCTTGGTACAAGCGTAATGACACACAATGATGGTGGCACAGCTCAGGGCCTGTAGGCAGACACAGTCCTGCATCCTCATAGCACAGGAAACAACACAGCTTGGCAACCGGGCCAGCAATGGCCGTGGTGTGTAAGCAGAGGGACAATGCATCCTGCACCAGGGGTGTACATAGAAACCATGGGTCCTCATTGTCGAAGTTCTAATTGCCCCCCCCCCCAAAAACAAAAAAACATATTTGGCTGGGGTACCTAACTCACAAGTTTGCAGTTGTAACAAAGTAATTGTCCTCTTATTGGAGCCCCTAGATTTCCCTTTAATTGGCCCTATCAAGTGTGATGGCAGCAAAAGTGCCCCCCACTTGATGATCCCCCACTGTGAATTCCTACACACACACACTGAATGTAGACCCTACTGTACCCCCTTAAACTACCCCGACACAGTATGATCCCCAACTGGGACCCACACACAGCCCTCCATATAGTGTAATGGACCCGACACCTGGTCACAGTATAATGGCGCCAAACACAGCCCTCAAATAGCCCTCCAAGTATTATCATGCCCCACAGAGCCCCACAAATGTTAGAATAGCTTCCATATAGTATAATCCATATAATACTCCATATCGTATAATGCACCCCCATAGTACTCCATATAGTAGAATGCCACCCCCATTGTACGCCATACAGTATAATGCACACCAACAGAGGCATCAAGAACATATAATGCACACCCAGAGGACTCCAACCACATATAATGAACCCCCATCGGGCTCCATCACATATATTGCTCCCTCATAGGGCTCCGTAACATATAAAGCTCCCTCATTACATACACATGTACACATTATCTCCCATCACTGGACACATTGATGACCAAAAAAATATTAAAAAACCAGTAACCTCTCTCCTCGATTCTCAATGGTGTCTGCTTGCAGCTCCGGTCTCCCCAGCGTGTCTGCCGCTCTGCAGGACCAGGGCACCACCGGTGCTTGTTGATGATGCCATAGCTCCCCGATATCCTGATATGCAGAGTGGCAGACAGTGTCTGGCAGCTCCACTACAGGAGCGGGGCCGGCATCTGTGGTGAAGCCGCGCGAGCCGCAGGTGCCCTCCGCTGATGACGGCCACTGGTTACCACTGCCGGAGGCAACCTATTTAGGTTGTCTCATATCATGGGTGCACCCCTGCGTGGAGGGAGAATGTAGGTGCCAGCCTTCAGGGGGGAGGCAGCAGCCCCCCCCTGCCCCACGCTGGGTACGCCCATGACAAGAGGCCATGGCACAAGGAACCCCAAACACATTCTTGACAACACTTACTTCCCCAGGCCACATATGGTCCACACACATCTTCGACGCAGCAGCAAGTACGATCCTTCAAACACATATATGTGTAGCTATGATGTTGTTATAGTGACCCATGGGTACCAGAACTACATGTTACAATATAGACCGTAACCGACATATAGGGTGGGGTGAGATTTTTAATTCCCATTTTTTCAAGGCCTCCAGATCCAGATGCTGTGCAGGCCATTTGCATAAGGCAGGTATTTTTTTCTAAATAGTTGAGGGCCCAAACATGTCCCCAAAGTGCTGTGTACACATGGCTGAGGCTGAACAAGCCGTGTATTATCCACTTATTTAAGCAATGATGTGAAAAGGAAAGTGTTTACTGTTCCTTTCCAAACCGGTGGATGACATTTCATTGTGACTTTCATGTGTGTGGGTGTGTGAGCACCACTCGATACATATTTGTTCCAAACAGCTATCCGTATATTTGGCGGCACATTCCACTTTTTCACATTTAGCATACATGTGGAAGCAAGGAGGGCAACAATATACTGGCACAGCATTGTTGCTGAGAATACATGATGGGCAACGCATCACCCGGATTGAAGGTCAGTGACCTGGTGTGCAACATGCATCATGCATGGTCAATGAGCCAGGCAGCAGATCCACAGCCAGTTCCAGACTTGGTTTTTTGGCAATGGTGCACACATCATGTTAGCGTATGGGTAGGTTTTTAAGATTGCCTTTACAGATCTTTGCTGTATTCACACCAAGTAAACATTTAACACAAACAACGCATCTGGGACCAGCCGCATGGTGGCCCAGAGAGGACACTGGTGCAAGTGATTGGCTAGCCTACATTTGGGATCCTACATTCCGGCTTGTGTTTGGATCAACCCACAGTATCCAAAGGACCCTTGTGCTGAATGTTCTTGCAAAACAGTGGGTGGAGATGATATTATCCAGACCATACACACATGATGCTAATGGCTACACTCAGGTGCAGACAAGATGTGGTGCCTAGGATGTGCTGTGCCAAGTGGATGTGCCCATGAAATAACAGACATTTGTGGTTGTTTTTCAAAATGCTAACAAGCGGGTTATTGTGCTCACTAAATATTTGTCCATGAAGCAAGTCAGCAGCACAACATAGGCCACACAAACAATGCCCTGGTGGACACTCATAGTGGGCGTGGGGAAAATGGATGATATGCCATAACATTCTACAGCGGCTCTGTAAATTTACAGAACACCATTGAGCTACATTGTACACAGATGTTTGCAATCACATGCTAAAGCACTGGGGTGGGGGACATTGTTAGTCAATCAATGAAGATACATGGATTGATGTGGGCTCACAGGCGTATATGGTGTCTGGGGCATGGAGGTGATGTTTTTTTTTTTTGTTGGCCTATACATTGCCAGGCCAAAAGCGCTGAGCCCAATATAGAGGCCACTAGTTTGGAAAGTGATGACACATGATGCAGTCATGTTGTGTATACATTTTCACACACTCCTGGCCATCTTTGGGTCGTTTAATTTGTTAGATTATTTGGTGTTCACTTATATGATTTGTAACCAACACACATCTTGATATATGTGGAGACAATACTGAGGTAACACACATGATACAAACACAATGCTAATTGCCCAACACAAGGCAAGGACCCAATGGCATCACACAATGTATGAATACCAGGAGAATGATGAGCACAAGGCTACACCAGGCATCTGTTGCAACATCTGTAGAGTCAACACCTGGCACCATTGTTAGTACAACAAAGGCCAGCCACACATCAGAATAATAGTGTACAAGACACATGATGGAACATAGGGGCCAAACAAGAAAGGACTTAGCTCAAACAAACCACACTACTGTGCCCATTGTCCGTAAAACATTATTGGACACATTGCCACATGTAGCAGCATGCAGCAGTTGTTATGCCGCTACATGAGTGGGGTATATGTGTTCAATATTACTGAGTGAACATGGTGGACAGATGACACACATACCTTAAGGTGACCACCAAACGTTCAGCAGGGCTGATTGCTAGTCTGCAGGACGTGTCCTGACGGCCAATGTCATCCTCAACCAGGGCCAGCAACGCCTGAAACGTCCCCATGGACATGCGCAGGAACCGTTGAAATTTTGGTGGATGATGGGTCAATTGCTGGAACAAGGTGTGGAACGCACCATGGTGTGGACGGAGCTGGTTGACAGGATGCACCCATACACGACGCTGTCTACGTTGCCTTCTTTCCTCCTGGTGGCGGAGCAAAAGATACCGCATCCTCAAGAACACAGACACTTCAGCCATTGTAGCAGCTCAAAATCAATAGCCAAGGCACACATGACTGTTGTGGAATGGGCCTTTAATTGGGCACAGGGGTGTGGTTTTCAGAATTAAACCCATTGAGCTCATTTAGGGTCAGTTAACAACACAGTGTGCACACGTCCCCTGGTCTTCACATGACTATCCCACTCCTCACACCCTCACATGCAACGTGCAATGGGCGGGCCCAGGAGCTTGACTTTTTAAGGATAATTGACAACACAAATCGGACAGATACCATCCGATTTGTTATAAATCCGGACACCGGATGACGATTCCGCGAACGGAACAGGATTCTCATAGACTCTATATTGACAGCCGCCGGTTTGTCCCGGATCCGGCATGAACCGGGACAATCCGATTCTTTATAGCGGCGGGGATGAAGAATGGTGGGAAGCCGCAGCCACCATCCGATACACGCATGGAACTTTTGGCCCAATACGTTTACCGCATGCCTTGTTAGTGACAGATTGTCACTGCCAATATCTGTGTGCCCGGCATTGCGTTCACCGCATCCGGATCCGGATGCGGTGAATGCAATTCATGTTTTCAATGTGACCCTACCCTATGGCAGAGTTTGCAAGAAAAATGTTCCAGCTGCATCTAAAAAAACCAAAAACATATGGGTCGTGTTATTGTACATTGTATGCGACACGTGGTAAGGTGGTTATACGGATTTTGCATTGAGGCACAAGAGCTTTAATTTGTAGCTTTGGTTCCAGCAGCAAATTGTCCCTGGAAAAAGTATTGAAGTCCTGGCAGCCGCGCTGCGCTCACGAAGGCTCCTGCTGTGCTATAAAATACATGTAATTCCTCTATAGCCGAGCGCCATGCTTTCCATATAATGGCTTTATGTCTCGGCCAGAGCAGAGCTTACACGAGATGGAATTAATAGCCAATAAACCGGGAGCGTTCTGCCCGCGGCGGCTTTTGTTCATTCGGAGTTCTGCGATGGCTCAATAGCGGCGTTCTAATCTCGCTAATCAAACCGTCAGCTGTTAACGACTCGTGCAAAGACACAGCAAACGCCACAAATTTCTGCAGCCTTTGTCTTTAAAGCTGAAGCATCTGGACACTTCTGGTCATAATTTAGGTTTAATGATGGCCGGAAACTTGTAGATTTACAATGATTGTTTGATGGAAGCGTAATTAAAAGTGAAGTGATTGTAACTTGTGCTTTCTATAAACCTGCTCAAAGCAGAACTATCATATACACCCTAACTGTCCTGCCTCAAGATCCGAACCGGAGTTACATGATTTGCTTCTTTCTCCTCTAAACTACTGTGGGTTCAATTTCTTCCCAGATTTTTGTTATCTGTTGTCCTTGTTTCAGTGCTATTTGGACTACAGGTGTTTTTGTGGCACCCCAGAGTCTGGTTGCACCAATAGCGTCGTCTTCCCTGGGGGACCACGCTGTGCTTGGAAGCAAGGGAAGGCACTCACACCAGGTGAACCACACACAACACCTTCCCTGAAGTGGGAGCTCGGAAACCCGGCCTAAGGGGAGGTCCCCTCCTATAAATTCTGGTCTGGGGGCGAAGTTAGGTGTGGCACCCCACTGGTCAGTGCCCAACAGTATGGGTACTGCACCCACAGACGAGTGTGCAGTTATTCCTGTCACAGGGGAGAGTAAGGTTTGCAAGCGGATCCCACCCCAGCACCTCCCACACTTAACCCCGGGTACCTATACAATGCTATGCTGCACTCAATCCTGTCTATGAAGGTGCTAACTAAACACAATTCTATTTCAAATATAATAGTTGCACTCGGCATAGACATATTTCTAAATAGAGACATAATGAAAATGAAAAAGTAGAGATACTTAGTATTATGGAAATGGCCAAATCGATAATTCACCCAGCTGCCACGTTGAGGCGATCTCTATTAACTGGGTCCTAACACTAATGTGGAAATGGCCAAATCGATAATTCACCCAGCTGCCACGTTGAGGCGATCTCTATTAACTGGGTCCTAACACTAATGTTAACCCCGGGTAGACGGGTAGTCCCATTCCCATTGGGCGGAGTTAGGGGAGGAGGGAAGTCGGACAGTGGAGTTTTAATTTGCACTGAGGAACGAAGCAGAGGGGAGCCTCCGACAGAGAAAAGGAGACTCCCAGGGAGGGGGCCTAGAGAGAAGGGGCAGCCCGGGAAAAGAAAGAGGGGACCCCATATCAGAGCGCCCTTACTCCGGGGGAACCCTGATCCATCGAATGGAGTACCGGCTCCGAGGATACAGTGCAGGGAGTCCATCCCCTGAGCCGTCTACACTTGTCGTTACAGGTCAGTTCATCAACCCTGACACCCTGTCTAGATAGTGCAGCCTCGTCAGGATCCCCCACCAAAGGTCGAGTCCCTTCAGAGAGAGAGAGAGAGAGAGGGGGAAGAAGGAAATCTCACAGCACCCCAATGGGCCAGTACAAAAGGAGGAAAAGAGGAGGAAGGAGTTAGTAGGCCAGAGTGAGCCGAGAGGTAAAGACAAGATCAGTGACAGAAAGTAACACTACCCGGAGGGATAGGGCTCCCTGGAGATGCAGAATTCACAGAGACACCGTTCCATGGAGAGAAAGCTCGTCTATAGCCGGTAGCCCAAGGGAAAGCGAGGACAGAGACCAGACTGGTATCACCGGGTCCGAGGAGTACAGCAGCGTTGACCGACTACAGGCGGGAATGGTTTCCCTTGTTGTATCTGGAAGTCACATGGGTTAGAAGGAGCCCGGTAATCCCTTGCAAGACAGGGTTACCCAAGGCTAGGCTGGGACCAGAGTGTCGGCTCTGAGGGGGACTGCAGCTACATGCTGGCTCTCCAGACTAACCGGTGGGGAACACGGATTCCAGATCAGTGTTCCTACTACACGCTTTGGAGACTCAGCAACGCTATAGAGGACCCGGCTTGCTGCCCATACACATAGGGGGAAGCCATACTAAGGGACTGAGTTGCCGTCATACAACCCACAAGGAAAAGCAGAGGAAGCACAAGCCGGAAAGGTTAGATAGAAAGAGTGAAGGGTCTCAGGAAGACAGCCTGGGTGCAGAGGGTTAAGAGTTACCGGAGTTAACTGTACTGTGAACTGAGCCATGAGCTGTTTGAACTGTAAAGAACTTGCTAGTAAAACCAGGTGAACCCTGCTTCAGTATTCCGTGTATGATTCCAGGTATACAGAACTGTATTTTACCTTTACACCCTGTCAGGAGCAGCCCCAACCCGCGGTGGGCTCATCCACCTTGCTGCAGCATCCATCCATCCTCCTGACCGAAGCTCACTGCAGGGGTGATCCCCTTTACTGACCACAACCCGCGGGTGGCGTCACGACAACAATACCCCTTTTACTTGCGGAACCCGTGACACAGTCCGGACCAAGACCGCCGTGATATTCCCAGCAGTATCCCGGTCCGGCACCGAGTACCCCGTCCCAGTGGGCTCCACACTCCCTCAAATTCCTTTCAGGCCCCTCTCTCAGTATTAACGTAGTACCTCACCTCCGGGTTCAGTCTGGTCGTCGCGGACTCGAGGGTGAATATATTTCCCTTACAGTCAGGGTCACCAGTGCTAGTATTACGACTGTGTCCTAGTTCGTGGTGGAAAGTTAGGCTGCAGCACATAAAGTTTCTGCCCCCCACCGGTGTGTCTCATGATTAGGGTCTGGAATCCCCGGTCACTTCTTCAGAGCCAGTTCTCTGGTTTTGGCCTAGCCCTCCAGTGTCCCGGGTTCAGATATTTGGGCACACCAGGCTCCTTCTGTCTGTTACTGTTGCTAAGGGTGCCTCCGGCCAGCTGAGTGCGGCTGCTAGGCCCTTATCCTCCCACCTTCCTTCAGCTGGGGGGTCTCTTTTAGTCTCTTTCTCCTTCCCGTCATCTCCAGGCTATGGAGTGGACTTTCTCTCCTAGCGTCTGTGCCTCTCAGGATTCTGCACCTCCAGGGAACCCAAAACTTCCTGGGAAGATTCTCTTTTTGCTTCTGTTCTGTTCTCACTTTTCTCTCCCACTGTTCTGCTTCTTCTCCTTCTCCTCTAACTGTGTGTTTCCGGGTTTTTATTGTGTTGGTCTCTCCACCCACCTTGTCAGTGTCCACCTACATTCCACCCACTTTGCAATACCCGCCACCCCTTGCCCAACCTAGAGTCCTAGGCGTAGGGTCGGTGTTTGTGTGGTGTGGATGTGTTTTCAGCCACTTTGCTTACCTGGCTGCACTTCCCTCTTGTGGCCACCTGGTTGCAGAGGCGCCACAAAAGGACTTGTCATATCTTACATGGTGAGGTGGATTCTTGAAGCTCTTGGTCCAGATAAGCAGTTGTTATGGAGCACATACAGATGGTGCTGGTGCAGCAGGGAGATCCAGTTGGAATAATGGAGTCTGTTGTGGTGGGGCAACAACTGACAAAACAGAATTATTATCACCAAGGGAGCAAGTTATACTTAGCGATAAAGATCCTCTCTAGTAGAGCTAGATTGTACAGGAGATTCTGGAGTAAGGTGGGTCCAGGGACATAGTAAGGTTAACTCAGGGATGAGTAATATGGCAGAGTAAACTCAGTGTTATAGTGGAGTCCAGGGATGTAGAGCTGGCACACTGATGAGGCAGAGATTAGTTTGTAGCAGAGTCCAAGGATGTAGAGCTATAAGAAACAAAAACAGAGGGGCGCAAATGAGAAGCACCTGAGACACTAAATTGGTCTGTGGTGGATAGCAGTATCGCTCACCTTGGTGTGTTGTGCGCCTCCGCACAACACCAGTTAATGCTCAGGGCATTAGACCTCCGGAACGCGCCAGGCACCGTCGCCATCACTCCAGCGGTCCTTTTCAGGAAGTCGACCCCACGTGATCCAGGACCCGGAAACACGTCATCGCAGGTCCCCTCTAAATGGTCCCAGTCGCCCAGCAACCACAGGTCCTTTCGCTCCGGTGAATGGCTCCGGGGTTAAAACTCAATCTTCCTTCCAACAGCAGATCCTGCCAGCCTCCCAATAGGGATACCACGAATATAAACAAAATAAAAGGCGGTCTAATGGAGCGCTAAAAAGGAGAGGATTGCTAATATTATATTACAGAATCCAAACCTGTATTAAGATGTCCCCTATACTCCACAGCATGTCTCGAATTCCTCAGGTGATATAAGGGACTTTATCAAAGAATTCCTTTATATAAGGAGTAACATCACAAAGCATTCAGTGATCTCAAGGAGACCAGTCCAAAAAAACACTGCGGGCGGCTGGCTAAAGCGCTCAACACAGTGAATTCCTAGGCGCATTGCCCCCTGGGAATTATGAATATGCAAATAGAGTCTGTGGAGCCTCGGTTAGGAGTCTCAAACACAGGACTAGCCAGATCTTCCTCCAGGGCAGGACCCAGCCAAGGGGTGGCCCCTTGCGGAGAACACCCTAACCACCATGTTAAGTGGCCCTTTTAGTCAATATCCAGCTCTTTTACAAGCTTGGAGATATGACAAGGGAATGCCAAGGCCAGGTATCCATCCACAGACAGCTGTTTCGGGGTGCTGCCCCTCATCAGTGTGGAGTAGGATTCTGGCTAGGTGGAAGCAAGGCCTAGAAGAAGAACATCACAAAGCATTTACTGATCTCAGGGAGACCAGTCCAAGAAAACACTGCGGGCAGCTGGCTAAAGCGCTCAACAGAGAATTCCTAGGCGCATTGCCCCCTGGGAAATACGAATATGCAAATAGAGTCTGTGGAGCCTCGGTTAGGAGTCTCAAACACAGAACTAGCCAGATATCCTTCCAGGGAAGGACCCAGCCAAGGGGTGGCTCCTTGCGGAGAACACCATACCCACCATGTTAAGTGGCCCTTTTAGTCAATATCCAGCTCTTTTACAAGCTTAGAGATATGACAAGGGAATACCAATTCACTGTGTTGAGCGCTTTAGCCGGCTGCCTGCAGTGTTTTCTTTGACTGGTCTCCCTGAGATCAGTGGGAGCTTTGTGATGTTGGTCTACCAGGCATCACTCCCACCTAGCCAGAATCCTACTCCACACTGATGAGGGGCAACACCCCGAAACAGCTGTCTGTGGATGGATACCTGGCCTTGGTATTCCCTTGTCATATCTCTAAGCTTGTAAAAGAGCTGGATATTGACTAAAAGGGCCACTTAATATGGTGGTTATGGTGGTCTCCTCAAGGAGTCACCCCATGGCTGGGTCCTTCCCTGGAAGGCTATCTGGCTAGTCTTGTGTTTGAGACTCCTAAACGAGGCTCCACAGACTCTATTTGCACATTATATAAGGAGTGGAAGCCTGGCCCCAGGAGTCTAATTGGTTAATTGTACATTTCTAACATTTAACCCTTGATGATCCTAATACCCTGGTCTCAGGCTTCCCACAATCCATAATAAAGTATATTTATATGTATAATACATTAAAACACCCTATAAAAGCACATTATGTGTTATAAAAAACCATAATGAAAGAACACACATATAATTCCATATAAATGCATAAATATCCATATAAAGTATAAAATACATTAAAAATCCATACTTTAAAACCAATTAAAAATGAATTATTATTAAAAAATAATTCTCCAACCGCTACCCACTATATACACTCACATCCCCGAAATTCATGTATATGTGATATAATACCTCCCCCATCCTATGTATATAAGTCTCTATGTCACTATACGTCCCACTGTACTTCCATATTATCC
Source organism: Allobates femoralis (assembly GCA_033576535.1). Classification (NCBI taxonomy): domain Eukaryota; kingdom Metazoa; phylum Chordata; class Amphibia; order Anura; family Aromobatidae; genus Allobates; species Allobates femoralis. The sequence continues at coordinate 149,698,050 of JARQOC010000007.1, forward strand.
AATTCTTACATTATTAGCGTGCATATGTCGCACTACTCCCAATATAAATGCAATCTAAAAGAGGGATATAGATGATAAAATATAGAGAAAACATCTATTTCTATAGACACAAGTTTCACTTTTTGATCTTGGAACATTTCAGTAACTGCAGTGGAAATTAGCAGATAAATTAGTGTTTCTAAGATTTGGCAGAAAGTGTTGGAAAAATGGAATTGAGTCTTGGAGTTTCTTCAAAGCTTCCGAGTCTCCTGGACGCCAACAGTGAGAAGGTTACAATGAGAAATAAGGACGTGTTTGAAGAATAAGGTGCTGCGGACATGAGAGCTGCGGCCGGCTGTAGTGTCCGAGGGTTTATAGAAGAACCTATAGGATCACCCCCTATGGACGGCAGACCCCAGAAGAACGTCATCTGCTCCGGGCAGCAGGAATTTCTCCCTTGTGCAATAGTGACTGTAATTTTTTACACATGTGAGAAGTGCAGGATCAGTCAGGGCTCGGAGCTCGGAGTGATATATTAGCAGCCCCCTTGTAAAACGACAAAATTGCAGATTTCACCATGTTAGTATGTGTAGGAAATGTCGGGTATAATTAGATTTACGTTGGTTCCTAAAATTTATATAAACAGCAAAATTATGTTCCTAGTGTCAAAATCGGCACCAATTTTTCAAGCCAGGATTTATGGGGCCTAAGGGATCAGGTTTCTCCTTATGGAGAGTGACATGCCAGTATGAGGATTAAAAGGGGGGTATGGGCACAAGTAAATAAGAGGAGGGTGCTCACCTGTGCCAAGTATGCCAGTATGAGGAGACTTAAACGCCACAATGCTCCCCTGGGAGATAAGATATGCAAATGTCTCTTCAGAGAGGAAGAGGACTTGAACTCTAGCGCCACCTATTAGAAGTAGCAATCCTAAAAGTCAATATCGACCCTTTAACGAGTCTTATCAAATGAGTTAGGATTAAAAACCAAACCAGAATCTCAATTTGCAGACAGTGTTTCATGGTATGGCCCGATATTAGTGCAAAGTACGAGATCTAATTGGGCCTTATGAAAGACTTTTGACTGAGATTTGAGGGGTAAGTGTTCTCATGGAGAGTGACATGTCTAGCATGCCACTGTAAGGAGGCTTATAAATCATGCAATGCTCCTATGGAAGATTAAATATGCCAATTGCCTTCTCAAATAGTTAATATCGGCCCTTTAACGAGTCTTGTCGTATAAGTTAGGATTAAAAGCCATATCAGACTCTCAATTTGCTCTCATACAGCCAAATCTGATCTCGTACTTTGCACTGATGAGGGGCTATACCCCGAAACAACGTGTCTACAAATAGAGATTCTGGTTTGGCTTTTTCTCCTAAGTCATATGGCAAGGCTTGTTAAAGGATCAATACTGACTTTTAGGATTGCTACTTACAATAGGTGGCGCTAGAGTTCATGTCTTCTTCATCTCTAAAAAGAACATTTGTATATATGTTTTATGGGGTAATATTAGTTTGGGTAATCGAAAGACGACAGCTCAAGGGTATTGTCGACTTTTTACAGTTTCTCTAAATCTGTGGCATCGGGGTTGCACCAACCGTGAACAAAAATGGCCTGAAACATCCCCAGTAATCTAGGTTACGTCTATATATAACAAACGTATATCCATTTAGGTACAACTAGTCATAGGCAGAAATATAACATGTATACAGAGGCAGATCCTTGACAAAACCAAAGTAAAGTTTCCAGGAATGGACGAGCACCAAGTGATTCTGGGTCCTCATCATAATCAAGTAAACATGGGGTGCACCTAGAGGGATTGCCCTTATAATATGGCTCCAGAGAAGTCATAGAGAATTGGTATAAATCTGCACTGTCACACACTATCTGTATAGTTTATTCAGTGTTTTATGACTTTCTCTCTCTATCTCTGTGACTAAGCTGTGAGCTCTGACGTCCTCTCTCTATCCAGATTCAGCACATAATGGCCGCTGCATTTCCTACCTCTGCTTTCACCTACATGGCACCAGCACATTCATCCATTACGTCAGACTTTACCAACATGGTGCATCTTTCTGGCTGGCAGCTCAATAATGTCGGTCCTCTTGATTTTCCTCCCACCCAGTCGCGTGAATATTTTCTGGCATTGAGTTGATTCTGATAATATAAATAATGGAACCATCAGCTACAATGTAATCGCCTGTTTTCCTGTAAATCCTGCTTGCATGCAAACAGAAGCTGGCTGGCCGCACCCCGGGTCATGTTTTATTTTAGCAAATGACACATTGAAAGGAAAGCTGTCAATTCTGTATATTTCTCCCGGGTCTCATATAAATAAATTCCAGTCCATTTAATATACAGCGATATTTACACAGTACATACCATCAGCACAAATCTGGTTATTATTATTAAGAGAATGTAAACATGCACCATGTAGACTGACCTGTATGATCACTGCGGATACATAAACACATTCTTAGAGTTTCTGGGCTGTGAATACACTAATTTTGTTATTAGACCAGGGTAGCTCTAAGCTATAATGTCAGCGCTGTGCCCCCCTACTGTCAGGACGTCAGTACTCAAATATGTCTCTGTATTAGTTCTGATACATATTAATTTATTAAACCATGTTTCTACTTTACTGTTTAATTATCCCTCCTATAATACTGAGGTGCTGATCTCTAGCCCCGCCCCTGAGGATCCTCTTCTTTACTCATGCTCACTGAAACCTCCCTGTTGTGGGCATATGCTCCACAATAAAGTATGGAAAAAATGTCTCATAGCACATTGGACCTTACTTGTTGGACCAAAGGGCAAGCCACCTCCAGGTTAGCACGCCACCACCTTACCTAGTGCACATTACACCTACCTGGATGTATCATGTGACAGATGTGGTGCACTTATACAGGGGCCCGGGAGCAAAAGCACAATAGGGTCTTGACCGGTTAAACCGTAAGGGATATGGGGAGTGCATGCTTACTTTATGAGGTTGTGTATCCACTACATGCTGCAGAATTCAGGTACCTTCAATATAGCTGAACTGGAGAAAATTGTGGTTTCTTTGTGCTGCTGTCAGTATCCCATTAATGTGGATAAAATGTGGTTTAAGAGACGCGTTTCAAAGTATTTAAACTTGTTCTTAGGATACAACCTAAGCTAAGGTAGTAAGTTAGAGGGAAAATTGCAATTCATTGCTGTATAGTTTTTTTTATTTGTGGCACAGATGTGTGACAACACAACCTTTCTCAATATCGTCTTAATTTGGCCAGATGTATTGTTCTTCTGTTTGTTATGGTAACTCATGATAAGTAAGTAATTTCTTCTTGCTAGTCTGCTTGGAGCCACATTGTCCAAATTTGTGTATTGCTAATTTAATGTAAAGTACCTCACCTCCTCATCCCCTCTAACTACATCACTCAGAGGAGAATTATGCAGCTATCAGATTGAAATGCCAACCAATAAGAGTAAAGCCTTATTCTACCAATCCTTGAAGACCACCCTGAGATGAGTGCTCGGGCTATATGATAGGACTTTCTTCAGTCACCAGCATATATATGCTTCATGGCTTCAATCTAGGGTCTCTGGTCCCGAATGGAAGACCATAACCTCAGCCGAGGAATTTCGGTTCCGGCTGACAGGATAACATCATGTCATTAAACTCTGCATGGCCTCAGTGTGGGAGCTTCGGGTCCAACTAGAAGAACACCAGAACTGGATTTTATTCTGCAGGCATTACGCCTACTAGTCTAGGATTCGGCTGGAAGAAACCCAGTTTGGGACAATTCGGTCACCTGGCTACAGACTTTGCTATGCTCGGTCAGCTTCCTAATCTTACCAGTATCTCTTTTTCGGTGGGTGCCCACTGGATTGGAGTAGTTGATCCTGGAAATCCCAAAGGCATGAATATTCTAATCCCTGGTGAACCAGTGGAAGGGTAAGACTCTGTTGCCTGTTACATTGGGAGTTTTGCTTGGTATGTGTTATATGCCTTTGACTCTTGGGAATCCAATAAAGTCTTACCATTGTGTGGTTCCCTCACCCTGTGTTGTCTGAGTAGTGTTCCGGCCACGGTTCAGAAGCTCAGGCGCTCATTTGGATGAGCCCTAGTCCATGCAGTCTTTCTAAACGAAGCCGGATGAAAGCAACCACTGACCCCTGCGTCTTCACAAGATGTTTATGGAGTTCACGTTTACTAAGACTCTCTTGAAAGAATTGTCACATGTGATGTTCACGTCGGTTCTCGCCAATTTTGCAGCAAATTTAGTCATCTCTGAACCTAGAAACCCAAACTGAAGCCAAGATTGCTTAGTCCAGACATCATTGTTGTGCTGGTACCTTCTCATGCACAGTGTGCAGCAGCAACGCACAAACCGAGGCCTCGACGTTCCGGACCATCTTCTGTGGAATGTGTCAATGATGTTCTAATAAAAACAAGAGCGAAAAAGTTTGGATCCTTGTAATGCTTTTTTTTTTCTTTAAAAAGTCCATGAGAATTGTTTTAATAAACATCAACATGAGAAAAAAATGTATTCACAAAACAAAGAATTATTAATGTAATAAGTCATTTACTAAATCCAAAACATAGCAGGAATAATTGTATCCAAAGCATTGTACACTGCAAGAATGTGACTTTAAAGGAGACGTAAAACATTAGAGATGAACAGATCAGATTGTAAGACTTTGGTCCAGGGGCGACATATCATTGGTGCAACCTGAGCAGCCGCAGGGGCCCTAAGAGGTAAGCAGGTAACTACAAGCTCCAAATAAGGTGTAACCGTGCATTATGATGAGTTATTGGACTGCAAAGGGCCCATATTTTGATCCTGCAGAGGGGCCTCTACTGTCTGTGTCTACAAGTGCTCTAGTCCATTGGCCACATTTCTCGTGCATAGGGGGCAGTATTATAGTAGTTATATTCTTGTACATAGGAGCAGTATTATAGTAGTTATATTCTTGTATATAGGGGCAGTATTATAGTAGTTATATTCTTGTACATAGGGGCAGTATTATAGTAGTTCTATTCTTGTACATAGGGGCAGTATTATAGTAGTTATATTCTTGTACATAGGGGTAGTATTATAGTAGTTATATTCTTGTACATAGGAGCAGTATTATAGTATTTATATTCTTGTACATAGGGAGCAGTATTATAGTAGTTATATTCTTGTACATAGGGGCAGTATTATAGTAGATATATTCTTGTACATAGGGGCTGTATTATAGTAGTTATATTCTTGTACATAGGGCAGTATTATAGTAGTTATATTCTTGTACATAGGGGCAGTATTATAGTAGCTATATTCTCGTACATAGGGGGCAGTATTATAGTAGCTATATTCTTGTACATAGGAGCAGTATTATAGTAGTTATATTCTTGTACATAGGAGCAGTATTATAGTAGTTATATTCTTGTACATAGGGCAGTATTATAGTAGTTATATTCTTGTACATAGGGCAGTATTATAGTAGTTATATTCTTGTACATAGGGGCAGTATTATAGTAGCTATATTCTCGTACATAGGGGGCAGTATTATAGTAGCTATATTCTTGTACATAGGAGCAGTATTATAGTAGTTATATTCTTGAACATAGGGGCAGTATTATAGTAGTTATTTTCTTGTACATAGGAGCAGTATTATAGTGGTTATATTCTTGTACATAGGGGCAGTATTATAATAGTTATATTCTCGTACATAGGGGGCAGTATTATAGTAGTTATATTCTTGTATATAGGATCAGTATTATAGTAGTTATATTCTTGTACATGGGGCAGTATTATAGTAGTTATATTCTTGTACATAGGAGCAGTATTATAGTAGTTATATTCTTGTACATAGGAGCAGTATTATAGTAGTTATATTCTTGTACATAGGGCAGTATTATAATAGTTATATTCTTGTACATAGGGCAGTATTATAGTAGTTATATTCTTGTAATAGGATCAGTATTATAGTAGTTATATTCTTGTACATGGGCTAATTTATAGTAGTATATTCTTGTACATAGGAGCAGTATTATAGTAGTTTATTCTTGTACATAGGAGCAGTATTATAGTAGTTATATTCTTGTACATAGGAGCAGTATTATAGTAGTTATATTCTTGTACATAGGAGCAGTATTATAGTAGTTATATTCTCGTACATAGGAAGCAGTATTATAGTAGTTATATTCTTGTATATAGGATCAGTATTATAGTAGTTATATTCTTGTACATAGGGGCAGTATTATAGTAGTTATATTCTTGTACATAGGAGCAGTATTATAGTAGTTATATTCTTGTACATAGGAGCATATTATAGTAGTTATATTCTTGTACATAGGAGCAGTATTAGAGATTATATTCTTGTACATAGAGCAGTAATAGTAGTTATATCTTGTACATAGGGGCAGTATTATAGTAGTTATATTCTTGTACATAGGAGCAGTATTATAGTAGTTATATTCTTGTACATAGGGCAGTATTATAGTAGTTATATTTGTACATAGGAGCAGTATTTATAGTAGTTATATTCTTGTACATAGGGCAGTATTATAGTAGTTATATTCTTGTACAATAGGGCAGTATTATAGTAGTTATATTCTTGTACATAGAGGCAGTATTATAGTAGTTATATTCCTCTACATAGGGCAGTATTATAGTAGTTATATTCTTGTACATAGGGCAGTATTATAGTAGATATATTCTTGTACATAGGGCAGTATTATAGTAGTTATATTCTTGTACATAGGAGCAGTATTATAGTAGTTATATCTGTACATAGGAGCAGTATTATAGTAGTTATAATTCTTGTACATTGGTCGTATTATAGTGTTATATTCTGGTACATAGGCATATTATAGTAGTTATATTCTTGTACATTGTGTCAGTATTATAGTGTTATATTCTGTACATAGGGGAAGTATTATAGTAGCTTAATTCTTGTACATAGGGGCAGTACTATAGTAGTTAATTCTTGTACATAGGGGCAGTATTATAGTAGATATATTCTTGTACATAGGGCAGTATTATAGTAGTTATATTCTTGTACATAGGGGCAGTTTATATAGTAGTTATATTCTTGTACATAGGGTCAGTATTATAGTAGTTATATTCTTGTACATAGGGGCAGTATTATAGTAGTTATATTCTTGTAATAGGAGCAGTATTATAGTAGTTATATTCTTGTATATAGGAGCAGTATTATAGTAGTTATATTTATACATAGGAGCAGTATTATAGTAGTTATATTCTTGTACATAGGAGCAGTATTATAGTAGTTATATTCTTACAATAGGAGCGGTATTATAGTAGTTATATTCTTGTACATAGGAGCAGTGTTATAGTAGTTATATTCTGTACATAGGAGCAGTATTATAGTAGTTATATTCTTGTACATAGTGGGCAGTATTATAGTAGTATATTCTTGTACATAGGGCAGTATTATAGTAGTTATATTCTTGTACATAGGAGCAGTATTATAGTAGTTATATTCTTGTACATAGGGCAGTATTATAGTAGTTATATTCTTGTACATAGGGACAGTATTATAGTATTATATTCTTGTACATAGGGCAGTATTATAGTAGTTAATTCTTGTAATAGGAGCAGTATTATAGTAGTTATATTCTTGTACATAGGGCAGTATTATAGTAGTTATATTCTTGTACATAGGGGCAGTATTATAGTAGTTATATTCTTGTACATAGGAGCAGTATTATAGTAGTTATATTCTTGTACATAGGAGCAGTATTATAGTAGTTATATTCTTGTACATAGGGGCAGTATTATAGTAGTTATATTCTTGTATATAGGAGCAGTATTATAGTAGTTATATTCTTGTTACTAGGGCAGTATTATAGTAGTTATATTCGTGTACATAGGAGCAGTATTATAGTAGTTATATTCTTGTACATAGGAGCAGTATTATAGTAGTTATATTCTTGTACATAGGGCGTATTATAGTAGTTTATATTCTGTACATAGGGCAGTATTATAGTAGTTATATTCTTGTACATAGGAGCAGTATTATAGTAGTTATATCTTGTACATGGGGCAGTATTATAGTAGATATATTCTTGTATATAGGGCAGTATTATAGTAGTTATATTCTTGTACATAGGAGCAGTATTATAGTAGTTATATTCTTGTACATAGGAGCAGTATTATAGTAGTTATATTCTTGTACATAGGGGCAGTATTATAGTAGTTATATTCTTGTACATTGTGCAGTATTATAGTGTTATATTCTTGATCATAGGGAAGTATTATAGTAGCTATATTCTTGTACATAGGGCAGTACTATAGTAGTTATATTCTTGTACATAGGGGCAGTATTATAGTAGTTTATATTCTTGTACATAGGGCAGTATTATAGTAGTTATATTCTTGTACATAGGAGCAGTATTATAGTATTTTATATTCTTGTACATAGGGCAGTATTATAGTAGTTATATTCTTGTACATAGGGCAGTATTATAGTAGTTATATTCTTGTACATAGGAGCAGTATTATAGTAGTTATATTCTTGTACATAGGAGCAGTATTATAGTAGTTATTTGATACATAGGAGCAGTATTATAGTAGTTATATTCTTGTACATAGGAGGCAGTATTATAGTAGTTATATTCTTGTACATAGGAGCGTATTATAGTAGTTATATTCTTGTACATAGGAGCAGTATTATAGTAGTTATATTCTGTACATAGGGGAAGTATTATAGTAGCTATATTCTTGTACATAGGGGCAGTACTATAGTAGTTATATTCTTGTACATAGGGGCAGTATTATAGTAGATATATTCTTGTACATAGGGGCAGTATTATAGTAGTTATATTCTTGTACATAGGAGGCAGTTTTATAGTAGTTATATTCTTGTACATAGGGTCAGTATTATAGTAGTTATATTCTTGTACATAGGGGCAGTATTATAGTAGTTATATTCTTGTATATAGGAGCAGTATTATAGTAGTTATATTCTTGTATATAGGAGCAGTATTATAGTAGTTATATTGTATACATAGGAGCAGTATTATAGTAGTTATATTCTTGTACATAGGAGCAGTATTATAGTAGTTATATTCTTACACATAGGAGCGGTATTATAGTAGTTATATTCTTGTACATAGGAGCAGTGTTATAGTAGTTATATTCTGGTACATAGGAGCAGTATTATAGTAGTTATATTCTTGTACATAGGGGCAGTATTATAGTAGTTATATTCTTGTACATTGTGTCAGTATTATAGTGTTATATTCTGGTACATAGGGGAAGTATTATAGTAGCTATATTCTTGTACATAGGGGCAGTACTATAGTAGTTATATTCTTGTACATAGGGGCAGTATTATAGTAGATATATTCTTGTACATAGGGGCAGTATTATAGTAGTTATATTCTTGTACATAGGAGGCAGTTTTATAGTAGTTATATTCTTGTACATAGGGTCAGTATTATAGTAGTTATATTCTTGTACATAGGGGCAGTATTATAGTAGTTATATTCTTGTATATAGGAGCAGTATTATAGTAGTTATATTCTTGTATATAGGAGCAGTATTATAGTAGTTATATTGTATACATAGGAGCAGTATTATAGTAGTTATATTCTTGTACATAGGAGCAGTATTATAGTAGTTATATTCTTACACATAGGAGCGGTATTATAGTAGTTATATTCTTGTACATAGGAGCAGTGTTATAGTAGTTATATTCTGGTACATAGGAGCAGTATTATAGTAGTTATATCCTTGTACATAGTAGCAGTGTTATAGTAGATATATTCTTGTATATAGGGGCAGTATTATAGTAGTTATATTCTTGTACATAGGAGCAGTATTATAGTAGTTATATTCTTGTACATAGGAGCAGTATTATAGTAGTTATATTCTTGTACATAGGAGCAGTATTATAGTAGTTATATTCTTGTACATAGGGGCAGTATTATAGTAGTTAAATTCTTGTATATAGGAGCAGTATTATAGTAGTTATATTCTTGTACATAGGGGCAGTATTATAGTAGTTATATTCTTGTACATAGGGGCAGTATTATAGTAGTTAAATTCTTGTACATAGGAGCAGTATTATAGTAGTTATATTCTTGTACATAGGAGCAGTATTATAGTAGTTATATTCTTGTACATAGGGGCAGTATTATAGTAGTTATATTCTTGTATATAGGAGCAGTATTATAGTAGTTATATTCTTGTATATAGGAGCAGTATTATAGTAGTTATATTGTATACATAGGAGCAGTATTATAGTAGTTATATTCTTGTACATAGGAGCAGTATTATAGTAGTTATATTCTTACACATAGGAGCGGTATTATAGTAGTTATATTCTTGTACATAGGAGCAGTGTTATAGTAGTTATATTCTGGTACATAGGAGCAGTATTATAGTAGTTATATCCTTGTACATAGTAGCAGTGTTATAGTAGATATATTCTTGTATATAGGGGCAGTATTATAGTAGTTATATTCTTGTACATAGGAGCAGTATTATAGTAGTTATATTCTTGTACATAGGAGCAGTATTATAGTAGTTATATTCTTGTACATAGGGGCAGTATTATAGTAGTTATATTCTTGTACATAGGGGCAGTATTATAGTAGTTAAATTCTTGTATATAGGAGCAGTATTATAGTAGTTATATTCTTGTACATAGGGGCAGTATTATAGTAGTTATATTATTTTTCGGTCTTACAGTAATAAAGGCAGTGTCCACTCATTTAGTAATGTTATGCTTTAGAAAGTAATTAGAGACTTGTTTTTTCTTCTCTTACATGTGACAATGATTCAGATCAGAGCCGTGTAACGAGGGAGACTGCTTCTGACCTTGTACGGCTGAGTAACAATTAATAGTTGGATTTAATAGCCCTGGAATTCCATGTATTTCCCCAAAGAAATCGAAAACTCTTGAGTTGCGCTTTGAAAGTTGTGTTCTCAAAGATATGAGATCATGAATCCATTAGATTTTCTTTTTCCTTATTGGTAACATCTTGTTTGCAGCGTCTCCTGTGCTGAGCCTCCATAGAGGACTTAAGGGCCCGTTACACGCTACGATATCGGTAACGATATCGTTGGTACATTACGACTTTTGGAGCGGTTCAGCGACGTCTTAACTAAGTCGTTGCGTGTGACACGTAGATACGACCAGCGATAAGTCGTTAGATCGTTGATCGTAGGTTTATGAACATGTCCATAAATCTGTCGCTCCTCTTTCGTTCAACCTGCGGCATCGTTGTGTGTGACATCGTGATAACGATCTCACCTATTCAGAACTGAAGCACGTAGGCGACCAAACGACCGCGAGTATCGTTTGCTGGTCGCGGAATCGTTGCTGCGTCGTTCACAATATCTGTATGTGTGACACCTCACTAGCGATCACTGAATGATGTCCCAGAGATCTCGGCCAGGTCGGATCGTTGGTCGGATCGCTGGGACATTGAAGCGTGTAACGGGCTCTTTACTTTTAATTCCTGAAGGTTTGGAAATTGATTACATTTTCTCTACCGTGAAACAAAACCCAACAATCACATGTAATATTTAATTATCCCTTTAAAATCAAAAAAATTTCCATAGTAAAAACTGCATGGAACGAACAAGAATCAATGGCGCAAAAATTGCTAGAAAATGTTTTTAAAAAGTGCAAAAAGTCTCCAAAATCTTTAAGCCTCTGTTATTGATGTTTCATTAATTCTTTCTATAATGTGGAGTCGATTATTAAATTCTTTTTTTCACTTTTCAGATTTTGATTGATCCTCCCTTCACTTCAACAGCTGCTCCTGCATGTTCTGCTGACCTGCAGATAAGACAAGTATTATCAGTGCCCATAATGCAGTTCATCTTGGTTACAGAAAACGTTATTACCAATGCAGCTCTGGAGTAACCCAAAATATTATCCTACAGATTCATGAATCTCTTGAAAACTTCACTGCATAATCAAGCGTTTGCTAATTTCCCAAATTGCTCAGGAAGGATGTGTATGTCATTTCTCTTCTCCTCCCACACTCACTGATGTGCTGTTACACATTATCCATAATGTTTATTCAGTATTTTCTCTCCCCATCTACATAGCTATAGACATCAATGTGAGCTGTGATGTCCCCCCATTATCCAGATTCTCAATAACGTGGCTGCTGCATTCCCTGAATCAGCTTTTATACAGACTATGATGTTCCTTCTTGATTAACTGTACTATACTACAGGATTTCAAGTCATTATAGGGAAACCATTCACCCCCGCCCAAGGTCATGTGATTCTTCTCTGGGTAAAGCAATGATCTGCAATGCGTTAAATGATAGTGTAAAAAAATGTTTATACTGTGTTAGCCAAGAGATGGAAAAATATATATTACAATCTGAGAGTCCTCAGTGGTTGATAACTTTTAATGGCTAACTGAAAAGATTAAAAGGTATCAACCACTGACAACTCTCAGATTGTAATATATATATTTAAATGACAGTGAACATTTTAAGCGATTTGTACAAATCAGGAAATTCCTGACAATTTTACAACAATTTGACCTGCATTGAATTGATTTGCTCTGCACTATACAGTAATATAAGACAAATGAAATGTAAAAATGTGCACATTTTTGAGAATATACACACTGTAAAATATCATACATATGTTGTTTAAAAGAAGTGTTTACATGGTGGTCTGCAAAATAATGTTGCCATCTGCATATCCATTATGAATAGTCAACATCCGATCTAATACAATCGTTAAAGGGAATCTATCAGCAGGTTTTGCTACTCCATCTGAGAGCAGCATGATATAGGCAAAGAGATCCTAAATCCAACGATGTATTGCTTAGTTTACTGGGTTCAGCGGTTCTGACACTATCAAAGTTTTTAGATTTAGCTATGCAGCAGAGCTGAGAAAGCTGCAACCATCCACACCAGGCTCTGTATGTACAATGTCTATAGACAGTGAGCTACCCCTGCACACACCAGGCTCTGTAATGTACAATGTCTATAGACAGTGAGCTGGCCCTGCCCACACCAGGCTCTGTATGTAGAATGTCGATAGAGTGTGAGCTGCCCTCACCCACCCCAGACTCTGTATGCACAATGTCTATAAACAGTGAGCTGACTCCTCGTACACCAGGCTCTGTATGTACAGTGTCTATAGACAGTGAGCTGCCCCCGCCCACACCAGGCTCTGTATGTACAATGTATATAGACAGTGAGCTGCCAAGCCCACTCCAGGTTCTATATGTACAATGTCTATAGGCAGTGAGCTGCCAAGCCCACTCCAGGTTCTATATGTACAATGTCTATAGACAGTGAGCTGACCCTGCCCACACCAGGCTCTGTATGTACAATGTCTATAAACAGTGAGCTGTCCCTGCCCACACCAGGCTCTCTATGTACAATGTGTATAGATAGTGAGCTGCTAATCACAGCAAGGGGTGTGCCAGATTAGCTGACCTCTATTTCACCTAGCCTGGCAATGATAATCTCATGAAGATAAAACAAACATTGCAGGTGAACAGCAGCTCATAGACAAATAAGAGATGCATCACTGAAATCTGTGGGTTAACCCTTACAGCATACTTTCTTCAAAGTGTATCACAAAAACCTGCTGGCAGATTCCCTTTAAAACATCAAAAATCAGAAGACCAATGAAATAACTCCAATTGAGTTGCTGTGAATCGCAGGACATCACGCCAGGTTGGCAAATCGAAAAAGCCAATGACACCATCAGGTAAGTGGAGGTTCTCAGGTTTCCCACACAGTGGCCAGAGATTAACAAGGTGGTCCTACATATTCTCACCATCTATAACTCCAATGCATCTGACATGACCTTTTCGGGGACATAGGTACCATCTTAAATTACAACATGGTTGAATAGTGACCAACTCACTGACATGACACCATGAGTAATAATTATTTGCTCAGTCCTGCTCGTTTATCACTTAAAATCATGAGGTTGTTTGATCCATGGAGGATAGAAAGACAAATAAAGAGTAGGGAGTCATCGTCTACTTAGAGAGTGTCAATGTCGGGCAGCGGACCATCCCTCTAAAATGACTTTTTAGAAAGCTGAATCATGACTTTTCCTCCCATGGTCACTCCTCACCGGAATAAATGACATTTTTTACAAGACTTTTGTCATTTCAGGATAAACAACTTGGGCAGGAGGGTTGACGACACGTACCCATTCTCCTACTCCAGCTCGTGTGAGTCTTGTGAGCTGCAGAAAATGTGGCGGGCGCCGGTGACATTTACCCTCCAGCCCCCAGATCCTCCCGTCCTCACCAAGTGTACACAAGACCGTCACCCGCTGTCAGGCTGATGGATCGACTATTCTTGGGTTTAATTCATTATAAGCCTGGAGTTGTTGCTACTTAAAGGACTGAGCGTAAAAGTCACTTAGGAGAAAATGAAAAGATGATCAAACATTGTAACATAAAGGAACACTCCGAACAAACCAATACATTGTGTCTTAGTACAAAGGGCGGAGCAATGCACAGGGGGTCAAAGGTCAAGAGCAGGGGCGTAACTACCGGCATAGCAGACGTAGCGGTCGCTTTGGGGCCCGGCACTTGTGGGGGGCCCGGACCCAGCGCCGCTATGCTGCTATCCGGTCAGCTGCGCCTGCGAATACTTATCCCTGCCGGCTGCCGCTGTCGCCGCTCTGCACCGCGCTCCGGCTTCATCCGGCTTCTTCCTGGTTGTGACCGGCGGGCGCAGGCAGTGACATCATTGCCTGTGCGCCGGAGGAGGAAGCAGGAAGACCCGGAGGAGCGCTTTCTCAGAGCGGCGACAGCGACAGCGGCAGCTGGGATAAGTAAGTATAATGATGAATGGATGTATTCCTTTACAGGTGTGCAGCAGCAAGGGGGGGGGCCTGTATACCACCACTGGGGCCTGTGTATACCACCACTGGGGCCTGTGTATACCACCACTGGGGCTGCTGTATATACCACTGGGGAGGCTGCTGTATACCACTGGGGAGGCTGCTGTATACCACTGGGGCTGCTGTATATACCACTGGGGAGGCTGCTGTATACCACTGGGGCTGCTGTATATACTGCTGGGGCCTGTATATACCACTGGGGAGGCTGCTGTATACCACTGGGGCTGCTGTATATACCACTGGGGAGGCTGCTGTATACCACTGGGGCTGCTGTATATACCACTGGGGAGGCTGCTGTATACCACTGGGTTGCTGTACATACTGCTGGGGCCTGTATATACCACTGGGGGGGGCTGCTGTATACTACCACTGGGGAGGCTGCTGTATACTACCACTGGGGAGGATGCTGTATACCACTGGGGGGGCCTGTATACCACACTTCTGGGGGCTGTATACCTGTGCTGGGGTCCACCCTCGGCTTATACACGAGTCAATAGGTTTTCCTAGGTTTTGGGGGCAAAAGTAGGGGGGTCAGCTTATACACGGGTCGGCTTATACACGAGTATATACGGTAAACTGGGTGGCGTCAGACTGTTAACACCAATTCGGTAAGGGGGTGTGTCTTGAAGGGGCGTGTCATTTGGGGCGTGTCTTGGAGGGGGCCCCGTTCAAAAGTTTGCTATGGGGCCCTGCCAGTTCTAGTTACGCCCCTGGTCAAGAGAGAAATCTGGAGTCACGCCTTGACCCACATAGACCCTGTGATAGACAAAACTGGACACATCATCTTCACTTGTATTCATCTTCGGGATATTTCATTATCGGGGGGTTCTGTGAGCGGGCATGTCATGTAAACTGCTCGGCTATTTTTCCTTCACATGTAGGAGATTGTTAATTTGACTAATATTGTAGATGATGGCAGGTTTAAATCTCCCATAAAGACTGAAAAAATAAGTCAAAAATAGTTTTTTTTTAAATAAATAATAAAGAATATAAATAACCTAAAATTTGAAATCAACTCCCACAATCTTCAAAGATAGGAATAAATAGTCATATTTGGTATCTCCACATCTGTAAATGTCCAATCTTTGGAAATATAAAATGAAAGGGGTCGTCTGATCTAAAATGATAGAGTGACTGTAGACTCATCAATCCTCGCAGAACTCGCACTGGGCGCTACCAGGATTTGCCAGTTGGGACTACAATTATTTGATATACATGTTCCAGGCAACAACATGACTAGTGACTAGTGGGCATGTCTTCACTCAATACAAGTGAGTGTGCGTGTCTGACTAGTAGGCATGGCCATCTATTGGGTGTGGCCTTGCTTCATACACTTGTATTGAGTGAAACTGTGCGCACTAGTCATGTTGTTGCCTGGAACCTGTATATTACATAACTGCGGTCCGTTCCCGCTTTAGAAACCGGCAGATCCTCACAGTGCACAGGTAAAACAAGAAGTGATAGCACCTACATGAACATTGTGAGCACTCCCAAATATCCCCTTTATAGGTAAGGGAATACCTTACATAAGTAGAGAAATAAAAAGCATAAATTGTCTTAAATTAGTAATCTATTAAACCAACTTTCTGTATTATAATCTAGGCTACGGCAGGACAGGAGAATTCCCTCAGCATCAGACTCTAATAGATCCCTCACCCATGACAGATGGACGGCAATCAGACCTCGGCGACAAAATGACTTTTCATTTGAATTTGAATTTAACTTCTGCATATTTTAAAACTTTTAGGCCGGCTTCACACCACAGTACAATCAGGTGAACCTGACAGCCCCGGACTCGAGTTTGTCCTAATGCAGCCCTATGGGGCCGGATGGAGCTGGATGGTAGCTATGTGCCATCCGGTTTCCATCTATCCGGGAGGATCAAGGAGATTTTGTTTTCCTTGCAACATTTTGGTGTCCAGGGTGAAAAATGTGGCCAAAGTGGATCCTCCCAGATCTGTGGCAATCCGGCACTCCCTAGCATGGGAGTCTATGGCGCCGGATTGCCCACACCAGGGAGGATCCGGGAGCCGGACGCTGGCTGCTGCAGTTCAGTGTGAGCTACGCTGAACTTCAGTACCAGGGAGCTGTCCCCTGTGAAGTGGTTCAGCACCATTTCAGCAGGGGACAGCTCCCTCAGCTGTGCTCTGCAGGATCCGGCTACAAACAGGACCGGAGGGCATATTTGCCCTCCAGTTCTGTTTGCAAATCAGGTCCGGGGCTGTCAAGTTCACTCCAGACAGCCCCAGACCTGATTGTACCATGGTGTGAAGCCAGCCTTAATGTGATGTTATCTTGATGATTAAACATCCCAAAAATGGGTTAAATGGATTAGATTGTGTCCTCCTTTCTTGAAGCCATTGATAGGAGTTTAGGGGTTCAGCAACGCTCCGGCGATCCCAACAGCGATAATGACCTGGCCGGGATCACTGGAGCGTCGCTACCTGGTCGCTGGGCAGCTGTTAAACAGGCAGATCTCCTCAGCGACCAGGGAGCCACCTCCACATCGCTGGAAGCGGGAGGACTCTGGTAACTATGATAAACACTGGGTATCTAAGCAGCGCACGCTGCCGGTGTTTATCATGGATACCAGCCTGTGAGGTCGCTGATCATTGGTCTCTCGCTGTCACAACGCATCGATGCATGCTGACCAGCGGAGACCAATGACCTAAAAATGACCCAGAGCAGTTTTGTAACGATCAGCGATCTCACAGCAGGGGCCTGATCACTGCTAAGTGTCACACAGAACGCGATCCCTGTTACGTCACAAAACCTGTGACGTTACAACGATCTTGCTAACGATCTCGTTATGTGTGACGGAGGCTTTATGTTAGCGCTGGGCCTTAATCAAGTTAAAATTATCCAGTGATAAACGACCAGGTGGAGTCAGGCATGGTACTCCCCTTAGGCCTTCCAGCAGCAAAAGACCTAGTAACTGATCTGTGGAAACACTATCTACCTTCAACACAATCCCCAACAGCTCCAGTGTTAAACCCTCTAAAAATCCCTTTAATTAACCAATATGACAAGCAATGTAAAGATATTAGCATTTTAGTTAACCCAAAAATGATACTAATGAAATCTACAGCTTGGCTTATAAGAAAACAAACACTTACATAGGAGAAATATGAAAAAGTTATGGGGTCTCAGAGAATGGAGACACAAACCAAATTTTATTATACAAAGTTGATCATTTTTGCCACTAAAATAACAAAAATACTTTCAAGGGTTAGAATCATTGTAATCATACAACCCAAGAATAAGAATGAAAAACTCTAAAAACAATGGCTGTATTGCATTTATGGTCAAGTGAATGGTGTCAATACACAACTCATCCTCCAAAACACAAGGAGAAGAGTCACAGATGACGGCAGGATCAGACGCCTCGGCTTGACTGTAGACTGTAATCATAGTAATACATAATTCTGCATAAGAGCTGTGTGCAAAAGAGTCAGACTATATCCGGGACCAAGTGTCTTTTGGTCCGCGCCGCTGCTCCAATAAGTATCAAAAACACTGGAGTGCTTTGAAACAAGATATCTTCATTTTCCGACGCGTTTCGGAGCTAACACCCAGCTCCTTCCTCAGGGAAGTACCGTGTTTCCCCAAAAGTAAGACCCTGTCTTATATTTTTTTGGGGGCCAAAAGTGGCCCCCTGTCTTACTTTCGGGGGGGTCTTATATTGGCAGCCCAGCCACTCCAGCCTCCCATCCACACACACCCACCCACCCACCCATACACTTACAAACACATACACGCACACACTTACAAACATACACACACACATACACACACGCACACACTGACAAACACACACACATACACACACACTTACAAATATACACACACACATACACTTACACACAAACATACACTTACAAACACACACATACACATACATTTACACACAAACATACACTTACAAACACACACACACACATACACACTGCTTCTTACCAGCTCCCCTGGCCTTCAGTGTGGCTCCTTGCTGTCCCCCAGAGTGTCCAGGCTCCTCCAGTGTCCTTGCAGCTGCAGCCGCGCTGGTGCAGATAGGGTTAATCACAGCCGTTTAACATGCTGTGTGCCTTGCTGAATTCTGCCCAGCCTGACATCACAACAGCCCGGCTCGAGCTCTGATTGGCTCCCAGGAACCAGTGGGCGCGGCTAGATGACGAGCCCACGACGTCATCTGGCCGCGCCCACTGCTTCCTAGGAGCCAATCAGAGCTGGAGCCGGGCTGCTGTGACTTAAGGCTGGGCACACAACATGTTCGGCTGTGATTAACCCTATCTGCACCAGCGCGGCTGCAGCTGCAAGGACACTGGAGGAGCCTGGACACACAGGGGGACAGGTACTGGCCTTATATTCCCCAGCGCCCCCCCCCCGGCGGCCTTACTTTCGGGGGGGGCCTTATATTAACAGACCCCCCCCCGTTCCCCCTACCCTGCCTTACTTTCGGGGGGGTCTTAGTTTCAGGGAAACACGGTAGCTGGGTGTTAGCTCCGAAACGCGTCGGAAAATAAAACTGAAGATATCTTGTTTTAAAGCACTCTAGTGTTTTTGATACTTATTGGAGCAGCGGCGCGGACCGAAAGACACTTGGTCCCGGATAGAGTTTCACCCCCACGATTGTGGAAGTGCGGTCCCGGCTGCGGCTGCTGTGTTTGAGCGATCAAGCTAGTTGTGGGCTTCACAACTAAATCAGGTGAGCAGTTGTCACACTGTATGGGATTTTATTCCTATTGAGGATAAGACCCTATGCGCATTCTCATGTTTATAGATATAAAAAGTCAGACTAGATACAAAAGTATACAAATGTAGAGGTTGGTAACACAACTGGCGGTGCCGGTTAAGCAGCGTAACAGGTCCATAGGATGCCGCCATCCATGGACAACTACCGTATGAGCCATACCCGGCTTCCGCTGTCTCCAGAAAGACCAAGCAAGGACCACCAGTGGGAGACCAGCCATTACCATCAACTTCAGTAGATACAACGGGGGGAGATTATCATTAACACCATCCCTAAAATTAGCTACTCTGCCGGTCGTGATGCCAGCTGCTTTAGCGGGGCATTACCCCCTTACATACTCTTAACCTCCCCTACAAATGCTTTATCATTCAAGAGCAGAGGCTTAACAGGTGAAGGGGGTTGCAGTCTCGCCTCGGTCCTGAAGTCTGGGGGGCCCCAAAAGTCCCTTTGGCGTACAGAGAAGGACTTATGCTACTAATTGCAGTAGACAGTGCCCTGTTGGAGCTTTTTGCCTCATGCCCATGAACTTGAAGTGACACCACTTGTTCAAGAACCTTGTGAAAATAGGAGAGCGCATTATTGGAGTTGTGATAGCTACAAACTAATAAGTGCTGAAGTTTAATGGTATTTATTTTTTATTTGGAAAAGGCCATTGAATCTCATAAAAAATTGAAAACCAAAACCTAGTACAAAAATGTGCTGAACTCTCCTGGAGCCGCACGAGGTTACACTTTGGGTGTCAGTTTGCATTTTCTTAATATTCCGCCTGTTCTGTGAGTGGTGGTCCCCGTTACCTCCAGCCGCCCCTAATTGCCCTGATTCAGTTCACCACCAGGTCAGGCTTTGGGGCCGACTGAATACTGGCTGCAGATTTCATTCAGTGATTAACAGCGATCGAGTTTCCATTTTACACATTAAAGAAACCCCTGAAAGGTCTCTTTGTGACGTCTCGGACGCACTTGCCCCGGTCGGCGGCATCGTCGTTTGAACGAAATGATAGTTAATGGCTCAGAACGCTTGGACATGGAACCTGCTGCCAGGTCAGGAGTAATGAGCTCTGGGCACAAACTATTAGGAGGATGATGTTACATTAAAAAACTGAAGCCGAGAGTAAGGAGGGATATTTACTCTGCAAATCGTCCATCTATAAATCTACATAGGAAAGGAGGAATCTGCAACAATTGCTGCCACATCAACCATTGAGCTGATACTACGTATGAAGCCCTTCTGCAGATCTACCCAAGGAAAGCTCAGGCCAGGCATAACATGGAGCTCCACACCATAAATGCAAGACCTTCTCCAACCCTCTCTGCACACTATATCATAACAATGGTGCTAAGTCCACCTACAGCAATGGTTCCAATTTGTGGCTCTACGGCTGCCATAAAACTACAGCTATAGTATTTTTGCCAAGGTCGGAGCAACACTAGAACTTAAGTTTTAAGATCCCATGAGAATGAGGCTCTCTGCCCTTGACTAGCCTGTCACACATGGACTATGAGATGTCTGGCACCCAGCGCAACACAGATGTTACAATGGGTTGGAAAGGGAGATAAAGACCCTGATAATAGGGAGAGGGGATGGAGATCTCCTGACACTAACCTGTGTATGGCCCCTAAACCCCTCTAACGTCCCTAAGTGGGTCCTTCCCCCACCCCCATCATGAGCCTAGTCCTTAATTGCCGCTCCACTCACCCAGTGTAGTGCCAAGGCTTGTGAGTACACCGATGTCACCTCTACTGTAATAAAAACGCAGGGGAAGGACAAACGGGGGAACAAGACAAAAAGATATGAAACAAACTTCAGAACAAAAGGGCTGCAGATGACATCGCTCCAACAACAGCACTCTAGGCAGCAGCTACTAGACACCCTCCCTCCAACCTAATTTATTACAGACTTCAGGAGATGGATCATGTGACTATTTATAGGAAAGGGGAGTGGTCATAAACCGGCTACAGCTGAGATGAGCTAACCAGAGGCTATCAACAAGGAACATGCTATTAACCCTTGCTGGTCCAAAAGAAAGTAATCAACATTTAAAATTCAGAGTCTCACAAGTTTATGTGACTCAGAGGTCTCAACTCTCCTAATGGTGGCAGACACTTGTGACCGTTACCTATCAATTAGTGACAGTTACCTTATGTCTTAAGTCCATACTTGGAGGTGGAACAGCTTAGCTGTTAGGTGAACACGAGCTGACCTGTAATACTGTAGTCCAAACAGTCTATGGAGCTGTTCTGCTCTGATTCATTTCACTTTGTACATCGGGCAGGAACTGGAAGAAGGAGGTTGGGGTGATTGGGGAGCAGGTTCTTGGACCCCACCAATTACTTATCCTATTGACTCGTCATCAGTACCTAACCCCTGGACCGCCTCTTTAAAGAGAGGGACCCAACTACAACCTGTGCTAGGCACAATAATCTTTCCAACCAAACCTATTGCTCCCAAGGCCACAACAGACTATCAAAGCTAACCATGTGGGATAGCGATCCACTTTAGCCATCACTAGTCCGTCATCAGCTCACACGGATCTCTCACAAGCAAGCTTTCCCATCACTGACCACACTGACGAGATGAATTGTTTTCCATTCTGAGGTCAACACACTTAATTCGTGGTGACCTCCTCACCATGCTCCTTACCGACCACTGGGGTGCTGGGTGAGGGATCCCTACTGATTACCAAGTCTTCAATATAAAAGCACTTGACAACCCCTTTCACCCTTGTCTGGTACCATGCAATCTGTGTGGGGTCATATTGACCTCATGGTACCAGACAAGGGTTAAAGAACAGACCCTGCTACAACCTGTGTTGGGTTTAGGCACCCCATTCTCTCCAACCAGACTGATTGCTGCCAAGGCTCCAGCAGGCTCACAAAATTAACCACATGGGCTAACGATCAACTTCAACCATTACCAGTCAGGTAGCAGCCCACGCGGATCCCTCACAAGCCAACCTCGTTGTGACATTGACAAGCTGAATAGTTTTTTACTCTGAGGTCAACAGTCAATTCTTGGAGACCTCTTCTCCATGCTCCTTACCGATCACATAGTCACCACCTCTCATCTCTGCTCCATCATTGTTATATCATAAGCCAATGACTATGGCCCAGAAATGAGCAGTGGACCTCAAAAATGAAGAATGGCCGACCAACCATGTTATTTGGTTGAGCGGTATGATGGAGCTTGAGCTTGACAAGTCATGGATTTGGAGTACAGTGATGGGGCTGTGGCTTTGGGATTAGGTTTAGTTAGCGTAGCGTGGCTTTGGAGGTCAAAACTATGAAGATTTTGTTCAGGAACTTAATAATCGTTGGGAGATTTCAGCTCCGGTCTACAACACAAGCAGCTTTGCAGAATAATAGAATTCAGGGACTTGATTTTTTCTTCCAGGGGAATTTGCTGTTAAAATTTTGCAGAGTTTGTAACATTCTTGGTGTATTTACCTCTTGGCAGAGGCCGATGCATAAATCCGGTTTCTCTAGGCTGGCAGAGTTTTCTTTTCTCCGGCAAACATGAACTTTGCCATTACACGTGCAAAGAAACTTGACCTCTTAACTTCCCAATTCTGCCCCCTTGTTGATTTCTGCTGGAGGTCTCAGGAGAACTTTAATTCAGTAAATGAAATCAAGATGTTGCGGGTTGCATGGTGGAGGGGTGCCGCTGGGGTAACGCTGTTAGCGCTCTTCATGATGGGGTCCGGGGGTGGAGGCAGGGGGGGCTCGTTTGGTTTTGTTGTGTTTAGTTTTTGCAGCTCTGGTGTGGATTTTTTATACTCTTAAGTTGTCAGTGAATGCTGTCAAATGTGTCAAATAAACAGCCGGAGGGACTGGAGGGACTTCTCGCCCGCCCTTCATGAGCGGTTGACGGCTGCATGTGGAGACAGAGCCGGGGTAGAACAGCCAAAGTCTCGGAGGATTAAACAGGCCTGCAACATGGTGCAGCCTAAATAGTGAATGTCAGCACCACACATGGTGGAAATGTCACCAGGAGAGTGATACAACGTGCACAGATATGATATAAAGTAACTAGAGCTGAGTGAACCGGCCAAAATTTGATTCAGGCCAATTTGCCTAATTTGGGTGAAGATAGAATTAGATTCGTAGCAAATAATGTCACAACTAATAAAGGTTTAAAGAACTAAATTCCCTTCTCCTGTCCCTCCCAAGACCTCTTCCACCAGTGCCGATCCCCTCCCAGGCTTCCCAAGACCTCTTCCACCATTGCCGATCCCTCCCGGGCTTCCCAAGACCTCTTCCACCATTGCCGATCCTCTCCCGGCTTCCCAAGACCTCTTCCACCATTGCCGATCCTCTCCCGGGCTTCCCAAGACCTCTTCCACCATTGCCGATCCTCTCCCAGGCTTCCCAAGACCTCTTCCACCATTGCCGATCCCCTCGGCTTCCCAAGACCTCTTCCACCATTGTCGATCCCCTCCCAGGTTTCCCAAGACCTCTTCCACCATTGCTGATCCCCTCCCGGGCTTTCCAAGACCTCTTCCACCATTGCAGATCCTCTCCCGGGCTTCCCAAGACCTCTTCCACCATTGCTGATCCCCTCACGGGCTTCCCAAGACCTCTTCCACCAGTGCCGATCCCCTCCCAGGCTTCCCAAGACCTCTTCCACCAGTGCCGATCTCCTCCCGGGCTTCCCAAGACCTCTTCCACCAGTGTCGATCCTCTCCCAGGCTTCCCAAAACCTCTTCCACCATTGCCAATCCACTCCAGGCCTCCCAAGACCTCTTCCACCATTGCCGATCCCCTCCCGGGCTTCCCAAGGCCTCTTCCACCATTGCGATCCCCTCCCGGGCTTCCCAAGACCTCTTCCACCATTGCCGATCCTCTCCCAGGCTTCACAAAGACCTCTTCCACCATTGCCGATAGCCTCCCAGGCTTCCCAAGACCTCTTCCACCATTGCTGATCCCCTCCCGGGCTTCCCAAGACCTCTTCCACCATTGCCGATCCTCTCCCAGGCTTCACAAGACCTCTTCCACCATTGCCGATCCCCTCACAGGCTTCCCAAGACCTCTTCCACCATTGCCGATCCTCTCCCGGGCTTCCCAAGACCTCTTCCACCATTGCCGATCCCCTCCCGGGCTTCCCAAGACCTCTTCCACCATTGCCGATCCCCCTCCCGGGCTTCCAGTCGGCTCCTCTTGGGTCTTCTTCCTTTGGACCTTCTAGTGGATGCTGCCACTGATAACGCTGGAAATGGTCATCTGGGGAGCGGCATATTCCATTATAGGGAACCTGTTGTAACAAGTATCTCCCGTCATTTGGTGACTTGTGACAGCTCTGGATTTTAAATGTGATTCATTTCTTTTGGATCAGCAAGGGATTATGACATTTTCCTTGCTGGTAACTCCAGGTCGTTTATCTCAGGTGCTGCTGGTTTTTGACCACACCCTTTCCCTATAAATAGTCACTTGGTCCATGAGCTGAAGCTGGTGATAGAATCTTTCTATGTTGACCACCGATTTGTGAGGAGGACTACTGTGGCTGCTGGTGTTTTTGCTGCTGAAGATCAGTTGTTTGGAGCTGTGTCACTAGGCACGTGGCGGGTGACAGAGAAGGACCCGCTTAGGGCTGTTACAGGAGCTCAGGGCCAGACACAGGTTTGTATCAGGAGATGTCCCATCACTCGATCCCTATCGTCAATGTCTTCCTCTCCCTTTCCATTCAGTTATATCTGTTTGTTGATGCCGGTAATAGAATCTTTCTATGCTGACCAGTGTGGATTGAGGAGGTCTCTTGTGGCTGCTGGTGTTTCTGCTGCTGGAGATCTGCTGTCCTGGTGTTTTGCTGCAGCTTTGAAGTTGGTGTTGTATCCATTATTGTTTATGTCCCCTGTCTTTCTACATTCCCCTGTGTTTTATTACTACAGTGATGATGTCTATTGCACTAACCGGTCTTTGCACTATTCAGGGTGAGTGGAGGTGACAACTAGATAATAGGCACGTTACTGCGGTGGAGGGAAGGACCGGCTTAGGGACACTAGGGGAGCTCAGGGCCAGAAACGGGTTAGTGTCAGGAGGTGTCATATCCCCCCACTTCATATTGTCAGGGACTTCCTCTCCTTTCCCATCCTGTTACATCTGTGTGTTGGTGCCATACATCAGACATCCCCTAGCCCATGTGTAACACCTATTACCAGATTTTCCATGTGTGATCTAAAACTACCAACTTAAGCAGCACCTGTGCTGCTTTCCTTAAAGGTGTATGTTATACCCTGACTCCCCCTGTATACCCCAAAAAACCTATTCATATTCTCCCACACTGTATGTAAATCCGGATGGTCTGGTCCGATGGGCGTCCTTGCTGCGGCATCAATCCATCCTCTCCACTGCAGTCTCCATCATCTTCCTTTGATTAACGTGCATGATGCTCCTGCATGATCTACTTAGCTGGGGAAATCTCGTGCCTGTACACAGACATAGCTGGCTTGCGCATGCGCGCTTTGCCCTGCCCTACGAGCCTGAAACATAAGTGCACGTGCACAAGTTGACTGAGTGTCTACGCAGGCACAAGATTTCCCTCAGCTATGTAGATGACACAGGAGGAATCATCCTTGTCAATCAGGGGAAGAGGACAGTGATGAGCGACTTAGGGGAAGCATAGATGCCGCAGCATGGTTGTCCTACCGGACCCGACTCTCCGGATTTTAAATCCATTGTGGGATAATATAAAAAGGGTTTTGGGGTTATTCAGGGGGAGTCAGGGGTAAATATACACCTTCATGGAACACATGAAAAATCTGGTGACAGGTTCCTTTAATGTGACCACGCTGGGGTCCGGTCAGTGGTGGTCTCTACTGCAAGATTGATAGGGAGGAGACCGAAGAGGAGGCGATCGGGAGAACCCGGCAGAGAGGGTTAGAGTTAGGTTAGAGTCCCAATATTTTTAAGAAAATCTGTAGCAAATACTATTTACTCATCTCAAACAGTTACATATGAACTTAACACAAATGTAATATTATTATTATTATTATTATATTATTTTTTATATAGCGCCATTAGGTTCCATGGCGCTTTACATGAGGATAGGGGAGACAAGCACAATTACAATAACTGTAGACAATCAGGACATACAGGTACAGGAGGGGAGGGGACCCTGTCCACAAGGGCTCACAGTCTACGATACTGAGGGTGAGCCTTGTATGACACCCTACTTATTCATTGAGCAAATAATGATGGCACTTAGTAAATATCTATCAGTGTGGCGCTTAACAACACCATGCACAAATACGGCGAAATAGCATACCGTCCTCACATAATACCACCATATAATGTGCAGTGATCACATGTCTAAGGCGCCGTGTCATCTATGACCCTCTCTTTATCAGACAGGTCTAATCTGCCCGGGCATACTGTATATAGACATGTTATATTGTGATACAGCGGGGCATACCGGAACTGAAATTGGCACAACTACAAACAAAAATCTTTCAGGTTGAACATAATTTTACAAAGTCACGGAACGTTTATTGCGCCTCACTTGTGAAGTGCCGAAGAAAGGCGTCGTGACTTTATGGACACATGAAGAACAATGTACATCCAATGGTGTATAAGTATTAGAAAATACATCCATTGTAAAGTAATTCAAATAAAAAGATCCACAACATTCTAAATTGTTTTAAAATTCTTTTTTTTTTTAAAGTAAGAAATGAGGAAAATATTCTTATTCCCATAGTAATCTGGCAATGAATATAATAGTTTTGTGGTGTAACGTGGACCCCAGTGTCGGTCACCATACTGCCAAAGACAAGGGGGCACCAGATTTCTGTCAAATTCTTAGAGAGTTCCACTGGCCTGAGCGCTGCAGGTGAGATAAGGATGTCATCGGATACTGCACTCTGCATAGGCAGCAACTGAAAGGAACAGATGACAACGATTTATGCAAATTGTCTCTTCAGAGAGGCAGAAGACGAACTCTAATGGTACCTTTACACGCCGCCACAACAGGATGGATACCAACGGCAACTTGACGTGCACGAGCACGTCCGAACGGTTACCAACGGGAACCGCACCCTCTATACACGCCGCCACAAGGTGCGCTACGCTACGCTACATCTACAGCTACATACATCGCCGGGTGTCGCAAGTAGCCGTCTGTAGCTCAGCGTACCAGCTTTACACACCGCCACCACAGAGTGATCTGGGAGCAACAAAGGCAGGACGTAAAACAAATAGGCGTGCCACAGACCTGTACGCCGCGCCCAAACCACAACCATTGGCCAACACTACGGAGTTGTGATTGGGCACGACGGAAAGGGCGGATGGCCGAGACGTGCCGTACTAGTGAACGGAGTGTGGCACGGAATAAGCGCTTGTGACATGGCGGAGCCTGGCGAATGCATCCAAAATCGATGGTAATGGGTCACGCTAGAGCGGTGGCCAGTCACATATCCCGTGTGTATGAAAGTAGCGGTCCGGGGCTATGTGTGCGTAGTACAAGTGTTTGCCTTGTCACGCACGATCAGCGCTTGTGACAGCCGCGTGTGCAGATTGAACTGAGGTGCGTTTGTGTGCCACACATTAGCGTCTTACAAAAGACAGTATGTGCGTTTTCTGTCAAAAATCTGTGACAACTGTGGCGAAGTATGTGTATGTATACAGGCTGAATGGGGTTTAATATATGTGCTGACAGATGTGAATGTAGTGGAACAGCTTCCAAGGCACCAAGTCAAAGATCTGTGTGACAGTGTATTAGCAAACACCTGACAAGAATATGTCCTGCATCAATGTGCTGTGTGCAGGGGACCCTCTGCCTACAACAAAAAAAAGGATCATGTACGCACAATGGCCACAAACACTGTTGGGCAAAAGACTTTCAGAAAAACATGGCTACCCACACATATTGTGTGCACAATCCCAGCCAATAGGTGGCTATGACATCCCAGGCCCCCACCCAACCCTGCATCACATTGCCCTCCTCCACCAAGTAATCAGGCTCACACAGATGATGTTGGATCCAACAGAAAAAGGTTTAATATATTGCATGAATCTTGACCTTGTCTTGTGCAAACAAAATATACATAAAGTAAAAACATTGTCGAATTCAAGAGCAGGTGACATTCATCAGGGAAATTCAATGGATAAGCAAATCACCACACATTGCAAACTGTGGATGGAAAAAATACTAAAATAACCTAAACTAACTAACTAAATAACTACATAATGAAAACTCATGCACATAATGCAAACAAAGAGAATGGAAAAGGTCAACCAAACATTTTAAAGGGGTGCAGCTAACCTGCTGTCACCTCCATTGAAAACACAAAAAGCAACTCCCAGAGCCAGCCACATTATATGGCCTGGTCCTGCCAGCTCACTGCACCAGACCCATTGAAGTAGGAGCAGTAAGCTTCTCTACTGTCCCTGGCCTCCTGCCGAGTGCGGCCATGGCTCTGCGGCTGGAGTGGCACAATCACATGGGCCTCATCACGCCAAGACCCTGGACGGAGCTCCCCTGTTGTAGCGTCTGCATTATCTACATAACCTCCTGGCGTGTATGATGCCCTATCCCTACGACGCAGGAAGTTATGTAGCACACAGCAGGCCACCACTACCGCCTCAATAGACTCCGGTTTCATATGTATAGGTGTATGAAAAATCCGGAATCTATTGGCCATTATCCCAAACGCATTTTCAACTACACGGCGGGCCCGGGATAGCCGGTAGTTGAAAATGCGTCTCGCAGAAGTAAGGGCCCTCTGGGGATATGGCCGCAGTAGGTGCTCCTGAAGTGGGAA
>JARQOC010000007.1:149727474-149743267 GCA_033576535.1 Allobates femoralis
CAGTGAGTGCGGTGGCTCAGTGGTTAGCAGTGAGTGCGGTGGCTCAGTGGTTAGCAGTGAGTGGGGTGGCTCAGTGGTTAGCAGTGAGTGGGGTGGCTCAGTGGTCAGCAGTGAGTGCAGTGGCTCAGTGGTCGCAGTGAGTGCGGTGGCTCAGTGGTCAGCAGTGAGTGCGGTGGCTCAGTGGTCAGCAGTGAGTGCGGTGGCTCAGTGGTCAGCAGTGAGTGCGGTGGCTCAGTGGTCAGCAGTGAGTGCGGTGGCTCAGTGGTCAGCAGTGAGTGCGGTGGCTCAGTGGTCAGCAGTGAGTGCGGTGGCTCAGTGGTCATCAGTGAGTGCGGTGGCTCAGTGGTCACAGTGAGTGCGGTGGCTCAGTGGTCAGCAGTGATTGCGGTGGCTCAGTGGTCAGCAGTGAGTGCGGTGGCTCAGTGGTCAGCAGTGAGTGCGGTGGCTCAGTGGTCAGCAGTGAGTGCGCCGGTGGTAGGGTCGCAGTAGTGCTGGAGGGGGCAGAGGAGGGAGGCAGGGACGGAGGAGGCTAGAACTGGAGGGGTTAGAGGAGGGAGGGGTCAGAGGAGAGCGGGGCAGGGGAGAGCGGAGGCAGGGGGAGAGCGGAGGCAGAGGAGAGCAGAGGCTGGAGGGCAGGGAGAGCGGAGGCAGGGGAGAGCTGAGGCAGGGGAGAGCGGAGGCAGAGGAGAGCGGAGGCAGAGGAGAGTGGGAGGCGAGGAGCGGAGGCTGGAGAAGAGCGGAGGCAGAGGAGAGCGGAGGCTGGAGGGCAGAGGAGAGCGGAGGCTGGAGAGAGCAGAGGCAGAGGAGAGAGCGGAGGCTGGAGAAGAGCGGAGGCAGGGAGAGCGGAGGCAGGGAGAGCGGAGGCAAGGGAGAGCGGAGGCAGGGGAGAGCGGAGGCAGAGGAGAGCGAGGCAGGGGAGAGCAGAGGGCAGGGGAGAGAGCAGAGGCAGGGGAAGAGCGGAGGCAGGGGGAGAGCGGAGGCTGGGGGGGCACAGGAGAGCGGAGGCTGGGGGGCACAGGAGAGGGGAGGCTGGGGGCACAGAAGAGGGGAGGCTGGGGGGGCACAGGAGAGGGGAGGCTGGGGGCACAGGAGAGGGGAGGCTGGGGGGCACAGGAAAGGGGAGGCTGGAGGGCACAGGAGAGGGGAGGCTGGGGGGCACAGGAGAGGGGAGGCTGGGGGGGCACAGGAGAGGGGAGCTGGGGGGCACAGGAGAGGGGAGGCTGGGGGGGCACAGGAGAGGGGAGGCTGGGGGGCAGAGGAGAGGGGAGGCTGGGGGCACAGGAAAGGGGAGGCTGGGGAGAGCGGAGGCAGGGGAGAGCGGAGTCAGAGGAGAGCGGAGGCTGGGGGGGCACAGGAGAGGGGAGGCTGGGGGGCACAGGAGAGGGGAGGCGGGGGGCACAGGAGAGGGTAGGCTGGGGGCACAGGAGAGGGGAGGCTGGGGGGCGCAGGAAAGGGGAGGCTGGGGGGCACAGGAAAGGGGTGGCTGGGGGGCACAGGAAAGGGGAGGCTGGGGGGCACAGGAGAGGGGAGGCTGGGGGGCACAGGAGAGGGGAGGCTGGGGGGCACAGGAGAGGGGAGGCTGGGGGGCACAGGAGAGGGGAGGAGGGGGGCACAGGAGAGGGGAGGCTGGGGGCACAGAAGAGGGGAGGCTGGGGGGCAGAGGAGAGGGGAGGCTGGGGGCACAGAAGGGGGAGGTGGGGGGGCAAGGAGAGGGGAGGCTGGGGGCACAGGAAAGGGGAGGCTGGGGGGCACAGGAGAGGGAGGCAGGGGGAGAGGGGAGGCAGGTGAGGAGGAGCGGAGGCAAGGAGGGGAGCGGAGGCAGGAGGAGGAG
Organism: Allobates femoralis; assembly: GCA_033576535.1. Lineage (NCBI taxonomy): Eukaryota > Metazoa > Chordata > Amphibia > Anura > Aromobatidae > Allobates > Allobates femoralis. Next base: position 149,729,306 of record JARQOC010000007.1, read on the forward strand.
CGGAGCGCAGAGGAGAGCGGAGGGGAGGGCAGGGGAGAGCGGGAGGCAGGGGGCACGAGAGGCGGAGGCAGAGGAGAGGCGGAAGGCAGGGAGAGCGGAGGAGCAGGGAGAGCGGGAGGCGAGAGGAGGGGAGAAGCGAGCGGAGGCAGAGGAGAGGCTGGAGGCAGGGGAGAGAGCGGAGGCGAGGCGAGGCGGGAGGCTGGAGGAAAAGCAGAGGCAGAGGAGAGCAGAGGCTGGAGGGCAGAGGAGAGGGAGGGCTGGAGAAGAGCGGAGGCAGAGGAGAGCGGGAGGCTGGAGAAGAGCGGAGGCAGAGGAGAGCGGAGGCAGGGGAGAGCGGAGGCAGGGGGGAGAGCGGAGGCAGGGGAGTGCGGAGGCAGGGGAGAGCGGAGGCTGGAGGGCAGGGAGAGCGGAGGCAGGGGAGGGCAGAGGCAGGGGAGAGCGAGGCAGGGGAGAGCAGAGGCAGGGAGAGAGAGAGGCAGGGGAGAGCAGAGGCAGGGGAGAGCGGAGGCTGGGGGGGGCACAGGAGAGGGAGGCTGGGGGCACAGGAGAGGGGAGGCTGGGGGCACAGAAGAGGGGAGGCTGGGGGGGCACAGGAGAGGGGAGGCTGGGGGGCACAGGAAAGGGAGGCTGGGGGCACAGGAGAGGGGAGGCTGGGGGGCACAGGAGAGGGGAGGCTGGGGGCACAGGAAGAGGGGAGGCTGGGGGGCAGAGGAGAGGGGAGGCGAGGGGAGAGAGAGGAGGCAGGGGGAAGCGGAGGCAGGGAGAGCAGAGGCAGGGGAAGAAGAGGCAGGGGAGAGAGAGGCCAGGGGGGAGAGCGGGAGGCAGGGAGAGCAGAGGCAGGGGAGAAGCGGGAGGCAGGGGAGAGCAGAGGCAGAGGAGAGCGGAGGCTGGGGGGGGCACAGGAGAGGGGAGGCTGGGGGGGGGCACAGGAGAGGGAGGGAGGCTGGGGGGCACAGAGAGAGGGGAGGCTGGGGGCACAGGAGAGGGGAGGCTGGGGCGCAACAGGAGGAGAGGGAGGCTGGGGGGCACAGAAGAGGGGAGGCATGGGGGGCACAGGAGAGGGGAGGCTGGGGGGCACAGAGAGGGGAGGCTGGGGGGACAGGAGAGGGAGGCTGGGGGCACAGGAGAGGGGAGGTGGGGGGGCACAGGAGAGGGGAGCTGGGGGGGCGACAGGAGAGGGGAGGCGGGGGCAGGGGCAGCAGGAGAGGGGTGTGGGGGGCAAGGAGAGGGGAGCAGGGGGAGAGAGGAGGCAGGGGAGAGCAGAGGCAGGGGAGGGGAGCGGAGAGGGGAGGCGGGGGCACAGGAGAGCGGAGGCTGGGGGGCACAGGAGAGGGGAGGCTGGGGGCACAGGAGAGGGGAGGCTGGGGGGCACAGGAGAAAGGGGAGGCTGGGGGGCACAGGAGAGGGGAGGCTGGGGGGCACAGGAGAGGGGAGGTGGGGGGGCACAGGAGAGGGGAGGCTGGGGGGGCACAGGAGAGGGGAGGCTGGGGAGCAGAGGAGAGGGGAGGCAGGGGAGAGAGGAGGCAGGGGAGAGCAGAGGCAGGGAGAGAGCAGAGGCAGGAAGAGCGGAGGCAGGGGAAAGCGGAGGCAGGGGAGGCAGAGGCAGGGGAGAGCGGAGGCAGGGAGAGAGCGGAGGCAGAGGAGAGCGGAGGCTGGAGGAGTGGGGCACAAAGAGGGGAGGCTGGGGGGCACAGGAGAGGGGAGGCTGGGGGCACAGGAGAGGGGAGGCTGGGGGCACAGGAGAGGGGAGGCTGGGGGGCACAGGAAAGGGGAGGCTGGGGAGCACAGGAGAGGGGAGGCTGGGGGCACAGGAGAGGGGAGGCTGGGGGCACAGGAGAGGGGAGGATGGGGGGGCACAGGAGAGGGGAGGCTGGGGGGGCACAGGAGAGAGGGAGGCTGGGGGGGCACAGGAGAGGGGAGGCTGGGGGGGCACAGGAGAGGGGAGGCTGGGGAGCAGAGGAGAAGGGGAGGCAGGGGAGAGAGGGAGGCAGGGGAGGGAGGCGGAGGCAGGGAGAGAGCGAGGCAGGGAGAGCGGGGCAGGGAGAGCGGAGGCAGGGAGAGCGGAGGCAGGGGAGAGCGGAGGCAGGGAGGAGAGCATGAGGCTGGGGGGCGGCACAGGAGAGGGAGGCTGGGGGGCACAGGAGAGGGGAGGCTGGGGGCACAGGAAGAGGGAGGCTGGGGGGGCACAGGAGAGGGGAGGCTAGGGGGCACAGGAAAGGGAGAGGCTGGGGGGCACAGGAGAGGGGAGGCTGGGGGCACAGGAGAGGGGAGGCTGGGGGGCAAGGAGAGGGAGGCTGGAGGGCACAGGAGAGGGAGGCTGGGGGGGCACAGGAGAGGGGAGGCTGGGGGGGCAAGGAGAGGGGAGGCTGGGGGGGCACAGGAGAGGGGAGGCTGGGGGGCACAGGAGAGGGGAGGCTGGGGCAGAGGAGAGGGGAGGCAGGGGAGAGAGGAGGCAGGGGAGAGCGGAGGCAGGGGAGAGCGGAAGCAGGGGAGAGCGGAGGCTGGAGGGCAGAGGAGAGCGGAGGCTGGAGGGCAGGGAGAGCGGAGGCAGGGGAGAGCGGAGGCAGGGGAGAGCGGAGGCTGGAGGGAAGAGGAGAGCGGAGGCTGGAGGGCAGGGGAGAGCGGAGGCAGGGAAGAGCGGAGGCAGGGGAGAGCGGAGGCAGGGGAGAGCGAGGCTGGAGGGCAGGGGAGAGCGGAGGCAGGGGAGAGCGGAGGCAGGGGAGAGCGGAGGCAGGGGAGAGCGGAGGCAGGGAGAGCGGAGGCAGAGGACAGCGGAGGCTGGAGGCCAGAGGAGAGCGGAGGCTGGAGGCCAGAGGAGAGCGGAGGCTGGAGGCCAGAGGAGAGCGGAGGCTAGGAGGCCAGAGGAGAGCGGAGGCTGGGGGGCAGAGGAGAGCGGAGGCTGGGGGGGCACAGGAGAGGGGAGGCTGGGGGGGCACAGGAGAGGGGAGGCTAGGGGCAGAGGAGAGGGGAGGCTGGAGGGCACAGGAGAGGGGAGGCTGGAGGGCACAGGAGAGGGGAGGCTGGGGGGGCACAGGAGAGGGGAGGCTGGGGGGGCACAGGAGAGGGGAGGCTGGGGGGGCACAGGAGAGGGGAGGCTGGGGGGGCACAGGAGAGGGGAGGCTGGGGGGCAGAACACTCACCGGGCTGTCGGCGGGACTGTGTGCGGGGCCGGTGGCGGAATGGTGGTCCCTGATGGAGGAGGAGAGTGGGCGGTGCCGGCGGAGGCCGCACACCGGAGTGTGGGCCGGGGCGGGCCGGTTCCCGGATGTGGGTGGGAGGAGACGGCTCTGTGTGGGGGGCAGTGGCGGGATAGCGGCGAGTGGTGGCGCTTTAGCGCCCACTGCGAGCCGCTTTGCAGGTTTGACAGCGGCTCGCAGTGGGTGCTCACCGCTCGTGGGTCTGGAACTTCCGGTTCCGGTCTGGGCACAGGCCATCACGGAAGTTGGCCAGATTCCACCGGAAGTGGCCTTCGGGTTTTATATATAAGATAATACCTACCCATATTATAGAGACTGTATAATACCAACCCATATTATAGAGACTACAGTATAATACCAACCCACATTATAGAGACTCCAGTATAATACTAACCCATATAATAGAGACTCCAGTATAATACTAACCCACATTATAGAGATTAGCCTATAATACCGACCCATATTATAGAGACTAGAGTATAATACCATCCCATATTATAGAGGCTTATGTATGATATCTAGTGAATGTTTTCTCCTTCCCGGTGACATTGATGGAGCTGTAATATCATGAAATATAAAACTTGCAGCAGAAATAGCTTTGTTTCCCTCGTGAATTGCACAATACAAGAAAACTCCCAGAATTTTTGGAATAATAATCAATGAGAAAAACTTCACTTTATCCAGTAAATACAGAGCCTTTCCCCCAACAAGATCCCCAGTAATCAGATCTAAGCCAGAGGCAAGTTTTACTTAACCCCTTCCTGACTAGGGAAAAGTTCCCTCCTCTTCTTCCAAAAGCCATAACTTTATTGTTTTCCATCAACATGCCCATAGGAGGGCTTGTTTTGGTTTTTTTGAGAAATGAGTTGTATTTTTGAATTAATTCATTCATTTTACTAAGAGTTATTACGGTACTTTTTTCTATTGAACTGGTTTTATTTTTATAGCATTTATTATATGGTGAAAATGACCTGACAACTGGATTCTGCAGCTCGTTACGTTTACTGCTGTTTTCTGCTCTTAAAAATTTTCAACTTTGTAAAAACTAATTTGGGGGTCACCATTTTCTAAGTCCTGGAACTCTGTGATTTCTTCAGTGATGGACCTGGGCTTATTTTTTGTGAAATATTAATCAAATATATCTAAAATCTTTATTTAAAGGTCTCAAAACACAGTGACACACCCACTCTAGGGCAATGGGGATACTCGGAACCGGGACAGGTCTTTTGGTTCTTTTATGGAGGACATCACAGTGGCAACCCGGCTCCATGGCTCTGGCGGTGCCAATTAAAAGTTCAGGACTAGATGACGGGAACTAAAGGGTAAGGGGTATTTGTGACGTTACCCGCGGTGTGCAGCTATGTGCGACCACCGCTGCTGCAGAAACTCTGGGGACGATGACCGGTAGCTTGGATGGTTTCGCTCCCCACGGGCAGAGCGGGATTCCCAGGGCAGTGGATAGGAAAGCCAGTTTGTTCTTTGGCCGGTGTTCATCGGGTCTAAAGCACCTCAATGTTTCATGCAGCCTCCGCAGCCGGTGGGCACCACAAAGAAAAATCTCATAGACTTCTGTCGGAGTTCTGTATCTTTACTTCAACACAGACCATGTCCTTGTGCGGTCAGACACATCCATTACACAGTACATAGCAGGGACACATATATAAGATTATCTCAGCCCAGGAGATGTGGTATGATCAGACCATGTCCCTGTACGGTCAGACACATCCATTACACAGTACATAGCAGGGACACATATATAAGATTATCTCAGAACAGGAGATGTGGTATGATCAGACCATGTCCCTGTACGGTCAGACATATCCATTACACAGTACATAGCAGGGACACATATATAAGATTATCTCAGCCCAGGAGATGTGGTATTATCAGACCATGTCCCTGTACGGTCAGACACATCCATTACACAGTACATAGCAGGGACACATATATAAGATTATCTCAGCACAGGAGATGTGTTATGATCAGACCATGTCCCTGTACGGTCAGACACAGCCATTACACAGTACATAGCAGGGACACATATATAAGATTATCTCAGCCCAGGAGATGTGGTATGATCAGACCATGTCCCTGTACGGTCAGACACATCCATTACACAGTACATAGCAGGGACACATATATAAGATTATCTCAGCACAGGAGATGTGTTATGATCAGACCATGTCCCTGTACGGTCAGACACAGCCATTACACAGTACATAGCAGGGACACATATATAAGATTATCTCAGCACAGGAGATGTGGTATGATCAGACCATGTCCCTGTACGGTCAGACACAGCCATTACACAGTACACAGCAGGGACACATATATAAGATTATCTCAGCATAGGAACATTATTTTTAATCACATCCAATTGTGGAAATTATTATTATTCCAAGAGCTATTGATTAAAACCAACTTTGTCCTTGGTAAAAAAATCAAAACCTTTAAATTCACGTGAAGATTTTATTCCACTGAACAATTACATTTGTGAATGACAAACCTTCATGGGAGACAGTGGGCCTTTGCCCGGGTCAGCTCCCTCATTATAATGCGGCCATCATCACCAAGGTTTCCCAGAAACTGACATAACTATTCAATGCATAAATGGTTTAGTAACAATTTATAAAAAGGAAACTGAAAGATTTCTAAGATGCTGTAAGAGACTTGTGGACTTTAGGCCAAGAATGCAGCGCTCCATGGAGCATGACTGATGAGTGTTATACACAGCAGTGTTAGTGCGCCTGTATTCTGTATCTCCAGGCGCTCGCTCTGCGCTCTTCTCGCTCATTCACCCTGAACGAATAAACAACTAATAGCAGAAGCGGCGCGCTCGCCGGTCACTTCCAGGAAGGCGCTCTGCCCGGAGGGTTTTGGCACAAATCGGTGCCGTTTGGCTTCAGATCTAGAGTTCGCTCCTGCACCTGCTTTTTCATTTCTTAGGAGCAGCTTCAATCCATCATTTGTCAGGTCAATTCTCTGTGTCGTCTGTCCGAGGCCACAGACTCAAAGCGGCTATCTGTGGCAGACTAGGCACAAGCCGCTCCATTTGGTAGAACCCCGAGAAACCCTGACACCCTTTAACCCCTATATAGGGATCTGGACTTACAGTGGGGTCCAGAGGATGATTGCTACCTATGGATGGGCTGCCGTCCAGAGGAGAGGACCAGGAATTGTCATCCAGCAGGGTTAAAGTCGGGAGGTCACGAAAAGAACAAAATCAGGATCTGGGAGCTGAAAAAAAACTAGTTGGCAGCAAGGTACAATCATGAGGCAGGAGAGGCGTCCAAAATCAGACCACGGTAAGGCAGGAAAACATCAGTGCTGAGCAGGAGACTAGCCAGGGAAGCACAGGCTATATCTGGAAGCTTCCAGCAGAAGATTGAAGGCATTAGTAGGTATTAGTAGGTATGGTGCCTTCCGATAGACTGAAGCAATGAGCTGATGACTTCAGCTGGACAGCACACACTCCTCCACTCTGTCAGACTGGAAGGTACTGCTGGTCCCAGCCACTATAACCTTAGAGTATGGCGCTGTCCAGAGTTGTTGGCACTGACTTCTCTATCACCAGAACCACCTATAGGGTAAATACCGCAGTGCCTGATGACAGAAGCAAATGTCGTTGAGCAGTCCTGGTAGGAACATGACATTCTTGCTACACAGGTTGAAAAAAGGCCGAGGTCAATCAAGTTCAACCTTCTCCATCAATTACTTTTTGGATTCGTCGAGTAATGCTTGAGAGACCAGTGTCAGACTAGTGCGGCAGGGGCCCACACTAACATTGACTCTGGGGGCCACTGATCATCTACATGCAAATATTACTTCACACATTTACCCATGCTTCTATATAATAATACACTGGGTAGTTTGTAAAATGAATAATGAGATGTTTCATTTATCTCTTCATAGTGAAACAAGTGTATTATGCCAACTACTGATCATGTTTGGAAGGCAAGTGACAAACTATTGCAGAGAGGCCCACCAGAGGATTCCCCGCTGTACCGCCGGCCAGACCGAGCCTGCGATGCTCCACCAGCAGGAGTGACTTTGAAAGACGGATGAAAACTCGGGTCTATTAGGAATTTTGGGGGGGAAGAACAGGAAAGTACTGATGATGCCTTATTTTGTTGGCAGAAGACTATAAAAGTTTTCAAGCGCCAACAGCAAGCAGAGATCTTTAGAATATCGAGTCATAAAAACATAAAGTCTATTGGAAAGTTGCTGAACATTTTATTGTACAGTGATAAAGATGCATAGAGATGAAAAATCAATTCATCAGAATTTCCCCCAAAAGTTCAGATTCGCCACAAGATTCATTCCCAGATGGCCGCATCATTGTGATGAAGTCTATTGGGCTAAGAAAAGGATCTAAAATTAATAAAACTAAGACTGTTCCCCATCTGTTTACTGCAGCCTCGATCCTCCATACCAATCTTCTTTTCTTCCATTGCTCCATCTGAGGTTTGTGATTGGCCACATGCAGTCATGTGGGTGATGACACATGGAATAAAGTGAAGGGTCGCTGAAGTAAAGAAGACCGGCGTGGAGAACCAGAGTGGTGAAGCCGGCAGTACAGGGGTAAAGGGTTTTTATACATTTTTTACCCTCAGACGGTATCCTACAGCTGAGAATCCCTCTGATCTGTCTGTGGAGGTTTCATTGCTCTGCAGCACCACCACTGGAGAAAACAGGTATTACACAATTATTATTAAAATCAATGGACCAGGGGAGTAAACCATGAACCCAACAGGTCCTCCAAAGACACATGCTCTGTCTGAAAACTGCACCTTTAACTTATCCTTGAAGTTTCCCCTTTGCTTTATGGTTTGCACTGTGATCTGGTAAGTATCAAGGTCTTCTTGCACATGACTTGAGGTCCTGATCCATCACAAAGGTATCTACTGTACAACCAACGAGTTAAAGCTGTAACCCCGTCACCTGCAGGTGCTCGTTTTATGGTAATGGCTTCTTAAGGGTGTTCCAAATTTTGCAATAAAAGCCTTAGCGCTCCATGTTCTGTTGGCAGAGGATTCGTGACAATGTAATAGTAGACTTTGTTATTCAATGTTCCATAACATTACGGGCACCAACCATCCGGTGAATGTGAGTAAGATCATTTGGAAGAAATGAAAAATTTACAGCACAGAATGTGGAAAATGCTGTGACTCATGTGATGTAAATACTCGGGGCCCGAGGGCAGCGCCATGTGCTAGAACCCAGCATGAGCCCCCGAGGGTGTGGACTATGGCCAATGGCACGGGATGTGAAAGACTATGAGACTCTGCATGAGGATGAAGATAGGTTGGAGCTACAGCGGCTGCACTCATGTGTGGAGCCTGAGTATAAAGGGAAGGTCAAAGGGTGATAGTACATATCCCTACATAATAATACTCGGGTAATGAGAGTCATTTAGTCCCTAGCTAATCCCACATTCTTGATTAAATCAACCAACGAGATGTAACATGGCCCTGCACTCAGCATCTGCCCTGAAGCAGAAAAACTGAAAAATAACATCTGTGAATCTATCATTTCTATCATTTCAACCAACTTTTCAGTTAATATAGCAAACTTTCTAATATCATTTATCAGAGAAAACTGCTTTCTCCATTTATGAGCCACTTCGCTCTGTCCCTCTGAATCCTGAACTCATCATCCACTCAAATAATCTGACAACACAGAGCATCAGTTCACTGAGGGACCAGATTACACTGGCTATTGAAGTCTATGGAGAGGAGAGAGGGAGCAGGGAGGAGCAGAGTGTAAGGCTAGGGTCACACTTAAAAGGCACAATGCGGTAACCGCATCCATTACCGGATGCGGTTTTACCATGTGCCTTCACACTATCTTTTGAATAGTAAAATTGCAACCCTTTATTCCGCATCTGGATGCATTAACGCATCCAGTTTTGGAATGTGGGTTTTTGAAATTTTAAAATCTGGATCCAGATCCGGTACCATAAGGTACATTTATGTACCTTGCGGTACCGGAGTCGGTCCTATAGGCCCCATGTTAAAAAAAACTGCATCCAGTTTTGCAACTGCTCCGAAAAATGCAGCCTGCATGATTTTTACCACAGGTGGAAAAACCGGATGCGGTGCAATCTGGTTTTTTCCATTGAAGCCTATGGACTGTGGATCCGGATGCGGTATTGAGCATTTTTAAAGTTGGGCTCACATGGGTGGGACACTACTGTAAATGGTGCATGGAGCTAGGGGTCTTACTGCACTCCCACGGTTAAGAGGAGTAGTGCCTCTGCTCTCCAGGTGCTGGCATGGTGCAGTTAAGCCCAAAAACACACACACAACGTAGGCCCCTGGGATGGTAGGTGGACCCGAGGAAGGTCCCAGGTTCAAAAAGAGGGACAGTGAGCAGTAATCAGCAGTAGTGACTAGGAGTAGTAAGGAGTGTAGTGGAAGTCGAGAGTGTAGCGGCGGTGTGGTGATGACACCCGTGGGCTGGAGCACGACCACGCTCATCCACAGGAGGGAAAGACCAACAGGTGGGAGAAGACGAGAGCCCTTGGGGTGCAGATGAGACATCGATCCCCGTACGCCAGAATCTGACAAAATGGAGGGGCTGGTGGACAGGGACCCGACCCTGAACACGGTGCGGAAGCTGTATGCCCCAGCGGTTGAACTGGAGGCCCCAAGCTTTTAACGGGAGCTGTCGCAGGACACCCGAAAAAACTTGAGGAAGGTGGAGCAGTGCCCAGGAGGGGACACAACAGCACCCGTGGCTGCCGGTACTTGAGCTCTGTGCCGGTAAGATGCTGAGAGCCTGGGGGGCAGAGTGGTGTCGCGCTCGCCCCAGAAGAGAACTACCCCTTATAGCGGTGGGAGAGAGAAAGACCACCAGAGACAGGAACACCTAGAGAGGAAGGAAAGGGCACCAACCGTGGCTTGACAGCACTGACCCAGTTCTGGAGACACTGCTGAACCGGAGGTTCGCAAGGGAAGTACCCGGCGGCCATGCTGAAAGAACTGAGTAAAAGTAACAGAACTCCAGCTGTGGTGTGTGAGACTTTTATTAATGGTGACCACTAGCCGCAGAGGCCGCATGAAACATCTGGGTACTCATGACCCAGAGAACATCTGCCAAGACACAAACAGACGCCTCGATCCTGCTGGCCTGGGGACCGCGCTCCACCTGCAGGGAGTGGAACCATCCAAGATGCCGGTCACCATCCCCAGAGGTTCTGAAGCACCAGCGGCCGCCCTGACAGCATACTGCAGGTGGCGTCACGAATACCCCCTTTGTCCCCTCAGACTATCCCTGTCATCTTCCCCCTGTTTATTAACAATGACACCGCCAGGGTCACAGGACCGGGTCTCGCCCCCGTCTGTCCCCATGAAAAGAACTGAAGAGGTGAAGAGAACAACGAGTAACTGCCTAGATCCCGGGTCTTCCCCAGTCCTGGAGTGGGGTGTCACTTTGAGCTCCACATTATACCCCTGCACCTACATTACTGTATGGCGTGTAGGCAGGACCAGATGTGAGAGCTGAGGAATCTGCCTGCAGGTGACCCCAAGTCCAGGAGATGCTCTGGACTTCTGGATCTGATTCACCTTGACATTTGATGACGTTTATAGATGATATCTGTAACATTATCTTTTATGATGCTTCTCAGGTTGCTCGGCTCTGAATTATACTATTGCTCTGAGACACCTTTATAGACAATCTGTGAGGAAGTTTCCGCTCTTGGACACACAGGAGCTTCAGTTATGGTCACCCTGATGCCCCTGATCAGTCAACATGTGCAGCCCAGATGACAAGCCAGATGATCCTCAGAGCTGCAACTCCTGCCAAGAAAGATACAATGTAGCAATGAAGAGGCCAGCGAGTCCAAGATGTCCTTCCTGTATGTAGCTTTACAGTGTAAAGTTTACACATAGAATTAATGGACATAAAGTCACTGTGTACATTTATTACATTATATTAGTCATTACAGCTTATGTGTAGAAGTAATCCACATACACAGTGCAGTCACGTTCTATATACATCCACAGTTACCTCCTGTATTATACTCCAGAGCTGCACTCACTATTCTGCTGGTGCAGTCACTGTGTACAAACATTACATTACTGATCCTGAGTTATCTCCTGTATTATACTCCAGAGCTGCACTCACTATTCTGCTGGTGCAGTCACTGTGTACATACATTACATTACTGATCCTGAGTTACCTCCTGTATTATACTCCAGAGCTGCACTCACTACTCTGCTGGTGGAGTCACTGTGCACATACATTACATTACTGATCCTGAGTTACCTCCTGTATTATACCCAGAGCTGCACTCACTATTCTGCTGGTGCAGTCACTGTATACATACATTACATTACTGATCCTGAGTTACCTCCTGTATTATACTCCAGAGCTGCACTCACTATTCTGCTGGTGGAGTCACTATGTACATACATTACATTACTGATCCTGAGTTACCTCCTGTATTATATTCCAGAGCTGCACTCACTATTCTGCTGGTGCAGTCACTGTGTACATACATTACATTACTGATCCTGAGTTACCTCCTGTATTATACTCCAGAGCTGCACTCACTATTCTGCTGGTGGAGTCACTATGTACATACATTACATTACTGATCCTGAGTTACCTCCTGTATTATATTCCAGAGCTGCACTCACTATTCTGCTGGTGCAGTCACTGTGTACATACATTGCATTACATTACTGATCCTGAGTTACCTCCTGTATTATATTCCAGAGCTGCACTCACTATTCTGCTGGTGCAGTCACTGTGTACATACATTACATTACATTACTGATCCTGAGTTACCTCCTGTATTATACTCTAGAGCTGCACTCACTATTCTGCTGGTGCAGTCACTGTGTACATACATTACATTACTGATCCTGAGTTACCTCCTGTATTATACTCCAGAGCTGCACTCACTATTCTGCTGGTGCAGTCACTGTGTACATACATTACATTACTGATCCTGAGTTACCTCCTGTATTATACTCCAGAGCTGCACTCACTATTCTGCTGGTGCAGTCACTGTGTACATACATTACATTACTGATCCTGAGTTACCTCCTGTATTATACTCCAGAGCTGCACTCACTATTCTGCTGGTGCAGTCACTGTGTACATACATTATATTACTGATCCTGAGTTACCTCCTGTATTATACTCCAGAGCTGCACTCACTATTCTGCTGGTGCAGTCACTGTGTACATACATTACATTACTGATCCTTACTTACCTACTTTATTAAACTCCAGAGCTGCACTCACTATTCTGCTGGTGCAGTCACTGTGTACATACATTACATTACTGATCCTTAGTTACCTCCTGTATTATACTCCAGAGCTGCACTCACTATTCTGCTGGTGCAGTCACTGTGTACATTACTTACATTAATTATATTACTTATGTACTGATCCTGGGTTACATCCTGCATTATGCTCAACAAACTGTTTCTTCCTTGGCAGCGCCTATCACAACTAAGCTGGGCTATGTCATAGTGACATCCCTCTGCCTCCAGCTAGTCCCTTAACAGGATAACAGGAGAATGTAGAGCTATATCAGTTACTGAACCTGAAAGGGCTGCCCAAGCCCTATTTCAAGATATAATTATTGTTCTAGAAAATCACCTGACAGATTCCCTTTAACTAATCTTAAAAAGACATTTTTAAACTACCCGGAGAGGGCTTACCACCCTCGCTGCCCCAAGTCACCGTCCCCAGCAGTAATCAGGCAGCGGTGGTTCCATTAACCACATACTCTGGGTGGCGTCACGACAAATCTCCCCTGTAAATAACCCCTTTTTCAACTGACGCCCAAGCCACGGGACCGGGTCACGACTACCGTGATACTCCAGAGAGACAGCACTGGCCCGGGTCCGGAGTACCCCACGACCTGGGGGCACCTCACATAGGTCCCACAAACTAGTCAGCCCTTTTATCATGTTATCACAACCCTGTGGATGTTCTAACATGATTTGCAATAGCTGGAGTTATCGCCAGCTCCTGGAAATTTTGCGCATGCGCTTGATTCTACTCAGCAGCACAAAGCCAGGTGTACGCGTCCCTCTTTCAGAGAGGTGCACTGCGTATGATTGGAAGTGCTGAAGATGGCTCATGTACACAAAGGAACCAAAGAACAGCCGTCTTCTGCACCTCTCGTAATGCACAGTGTACAATGTTGCTTCCGGATAAGGCTGCGTGCATGTGCAGAATTTGCAGGGAGCTGACGATGACTCAGGCTATTGCAAATCATGTCATCATGTCCACAGAGGCGTGATAACATGCTGAGAGGGATGACCAGTCTGGAGAAATTGCCGCCCTCTCGACTAGTCAAAGGCCTATTTAGCATAAGAAAAGCAAAGTTTATAATTACTTTCTTAAACATGAATTTGACTAACATTAGACAGGGCTGGTCAGGTAGGGAATTTAGCAATACTTACATGAATGTATCTGGGTTGGAGGGAATGGGGGACATGGCCATGCTCACACTGGCCGGCGGGAGGGCAGGGGAATCCGCCGGTGGGCCTCTTTCCAGGAGTTTGTCACTTGTCCCCCAAATATGATCAGTAGTTTGCACAATACACTTATTTCACTATGCAGAGATAAAGGAAGTGAGTCGGTCGACAGGGTAGGGGGTGCTCGGATACTGGGACAGGTTGCTACTTCAGTGGGGATCACGGCTGGTCGGGTCCCGGTCTCATGCCCTGGACCCTCAAAGGCTGAGGGGGAAAACTATTTGGGATGGGGGATAATATGTGACACCACCTGTGGTACCT
>JARQOC010000007.1:149743367-149778989 GCA_033576535.1 Allobates femoralis
TTCCTTAATGCCTCTTGAGTCTAGTTTCTGGTCCCCGGTCTGTTGCTTAAAGTCTCTCTTACTTGTTATCGTCTGTAACCCAGCTATGGGACAGAGGTTGGACTACTTTGATGGGTGCTGTGGCACCTTTTTGATAAGGCCCACAGCCTACCGGTCAGCAGTTTTGGATGAACCTTAACAAACCGCCTCGATTCCATTTACCGGTGTTGACCTGGACTATCCAGCCAGCTCCAACCAGTCCTGGAGTGTCCCCTTTGTTGTCTGGGTCACCTCACAGTTTAGAGCTGCCCTCCTGTCACAACCGCAGGGTCCCCTGCCTCCATCCTCTCTGCTCTCCTCAAACCGTCTGACTGGCTTGAGTCAAACTGTCACTGTCACTTACATCATGTCTCCCGCTCTGCTAAGCTCCACTACCCTTCAGACCTACTGAATATACCAGTCCCCAGTGCTAGGGTGGCTTGTGATTGGATCTTGTGGTTTTAGTTACAAACTCTGCAGCTTTCCCCTCTACCTGTGACTATGGAGACACTACACCTTCTATTTGGGATGCAGAACCTCCCTGTGGCATCCCGCCAGAGGGGCACCACACACCCCCTTGGTTAAATACACTCGCCCTCGAGTGTCCTAAGTGTTGAAACAGAACTGGTTTTGAGCTTAAATTTTATTACATAAAACCGGGTTACTTTTCAACATCAACATCAAACAATATGCATACTTTCTTCCTTTGCAGAGGCACTTATTACTTAGAACATTGCAAATAAAACTATATTCTAGTCTACATCGGCCCAACAGGGGCGGGTATTGAGTCTCTGATTTACTTCACTCAGGCTCTAAAACAAAAGTTCACATTTAAGTTCATGTGAGTCTTTTCAGATTCTGTAGGGAAAATACACATAATACAACTTTATACAAAGCACACGATACCGGGGTCATTTTAACAGTCTTAGCACTTACTAACCCGGATCACGTACCAACCTCGGGGTCCCGCATGGCGTTCATATGTTATAACATCGCCTTTATATAAATCGCAGTCCGGCTGGCCTTGTGGGAGAGGGTTTTCGACTCTCTCCTCCTATGAATATTCAGCATAGAGGCCTTCCTCCCGGGACCTACTGAATATACCAGTCCCGTGCTAGGGTGGCTGTGATTGGGATCTTGTGGTTTTAGTTACAGACTCTGTAGCTTTCCCCTCTACCGGGACTATTTGGGATGCAGTACCTCCCTGTGGCGTCCCGCCAGAGGGGCGCCACAGAAGCATCTCAGCATTCATTTTACAAACTACCCATGTATAGAAGCATGGGTAAGTTCATGAATGTAATTATTTGAATGTAATCAGTGGCTCCCAGAGTCATTGTTACTGGTGAGCCCCTGCCTCCCTGTCTAACAATGGACATGACAGGTTGCATCTAAGATTATACAATATCAGGTATAAGAATGACATAAAACACACTTCCAGGGAAACAAATTAACAAGGCAAGATCTGTACAGACACTAATCAAGCAGGGAATCCTGGAGATTTCTGCTCTGAAGCCTTTCAGATTGTAAATGGAGCTCTGAAACTCAACCTAAAGAAAAATAGACAACGAAGGAGACTTTAAGGGGCAGAACCCAATAGAGAATGGTTGTCCTAATTGAAACCGCCTCATTAATATCACTTATTTTCATAAGTATTTTACAGTTGTCAATTACCGTCCTGACTGATGGTTCCAGTGTCAGCGGACATATGAGTAAGCATGTTTCCTTCGAGCTGCATCGCGTCCTCCACTGACATCCATATAAATAATGTTAATGTCTATAAAACGATGCTTGAACCCCCCGCGCCCCCACTCTCTGCTCTTGTTATGAAAAGTCAACATCTTTGCGCCAGATGTTCCATAGCACGAGTCCTGTCAATCATCCCGGTGGAGGCCGCGGCTGGGACACGGCCGCTCTCTACACAAGTTGTAAACTGCAGCAACAGCCAAGAGCTTTACTTTGCTTTTGTGAATGTCTTTCCTGGAGTTTATCTTCAGTTATTCTCTGTTTTCATAACTTTAGTCGAAATGATCCAGGGATTATGGTGATTATAGAGAAATTTACCTTAAAATTAAGAGAAATCTCACTAAATACAAATCTTCCCTGAAACTGCAGCCTTATGGGAAAACCAGGTGTCAAACAACACGGCTGTCATGAAAGTAAACCAACCAGCAGAATAATGATGCACTCTGATATAATACAGAATAACCAGGACATAATAATGTAATGTACGTACATATGATACACCACAATGAGTGCAGCTCTGCAGTATAATAGAGAGTAACCAGATCAGATAAGTAATGTATATGTACAGTGACCACTACAGATAGTGAGTGCAGATCTGGAGTTAATACAGAGTAACTCAGGATCAGATGTAATGTGTACATACTCCAGCAGAATAGTGAGTGCAGCTCTGGAGTATAATACAGGAGGTAACTCAAGATCAGTACAGGATAAGTAATGTAATGTATGTACACAGGACTGCACTGTGCACAGTGACTCTTTCCCTGCTACATTCAGTTGCTCCAGGAATCTCATTAATATTTCTTACATGCCTCTGTCTCCTTTAACTGTGCCCTTGGAACCCTCGACTCAGCATGTAACAAACTCTATTACATCCATCACCTTTTCCTTTCACATTCTCTTAATCTTCTAGCAATCACTGACACCTGGATTCAGCAATCAGACACTACTGCCGCTGCTGCTCTCTCACATGGTGGCTTGCAATTTTCCCATAGTCCATTCCCATTGATTACTTTGCCACATGGCTTCCACACTTTCTATTCTGTGACCTTCCCACTCTCATCATGGGGGACTTTAACTTCCCAATTGACAATCCCTCTCTCATTTTTTTATTCTAATCTCCTCTCTCGCCTTTCACAACTTACTAACTCTGCCACACAAGAAGATGGGAATACTCTGGACCTGATCTTCTCCCGGCTCTGTTCAGTGCATGATTTTACTAATTACCCTCTTCCGCTCTTTAACCACAATCTTTTTTCATTCTCAGTCAAGAATTGTCAACCCATCAAGGACATCCGCAACTCAAACACTTATAGGAATATAGTGCCATTAACATCCAGAATCTCATAAAGAATTTACAGTCTTCATTGGCCCCTATCTCCTCCCTCTCTTGTCCTGACTCTGCTCTAAAATTCTATAATGAAACACTGCAAAGTGCTTTGATAAAGCTGCACCTCCTACACTTAGAACAACTCGGCACCGACAGCGGCAACTCTGGCATACACTGCAAACACAGTTTCTCCAGCGGTGCTCCAGGTGTGCAGAACATCTCTGCAGAAAATCCAAACTCGCTGAAGATTTCATCCATTATAAGTTTATGCTGAAAACATACAACACCGCCCTTCACCTCTCCAAACAAGCTTACTACAACACCCTTATCACATCACTAGCCAACAATCTTAAATGACTATTCGAAACTTTCCACTCCCTCCTCTGTCCAAGAGTACAGGCCCCAACCACCAGCCTCACGCTGAGATCTGGCCAACTATTTTAAAGACAAAATTGACCACATATGATGGGAAATTTCCTCACAGCCTCAGAACATCATGCATTCTCCTCCCTCCTGCACTTCATCCAACTTTCGGTCTTTGATCCAGTCACAGAGGAAGAAGTCACTGTCTCATTGCATCTTCTCGCCTACAACCTGCACCAGTGATCCTATTCCCTACATCTCTTCAATCCCTTTCTTCAGCTGTCACATCTCACCTAACTAAAATATTTAGATAAGGTAAAGAATGTTTTACCATTTAGCCAGTAGATAGAAAAATATATTAGAATCTGAGAGTCCTCAGTGGTTGATACCTTTAATGGCTAACTGAAAAGATGGTAAACATAGCAAGCTTTTGGGACACTATGGCCCCTTCATCGAACTGATAATGACACAAATTTTGAAGACACATACATATATACATAGGCAAAAAAAAAGAGGACCCTCAATTCTAATATATTTTTCTAAAATATTAATCTTTCCCTCTCATCTGGTGTTTTCCCCTCCTCCTTCAAACATGCCAGCATACATCAATACTAAAAAAATCATCTCTCGCCCAGAACTCTGCTGCTAACTACCGACCTGTCTCTAATCTCCCCTTCATCTCTAACTCCTGGAACGCTCAGTCCTCTCCCGTATGATCCGCCATCTCTCTGACAATTCTCTTTTGACCCTCTGCAATCCGGTTACACTGCCCATATTGGACAAACTATCAGTAGATTTGGTTTTCAGTACCATCTCTATGCTGACGACAGCCAGTTATACACCTCTTCTCCTGACATCACCCCCACACTACTACAAAATACCAGTGATTGTCTCTCTGCTGTCTCTAACATCATGTCCTCTCTCTACCTCAAACTGAATTTGTCAAAAACTGAACTTCTCGTGTTTCCTCCATCTACTAATCTTCCAAAACCTAATATTGCCATTTCTGTATGTGGTTCTACCATTACTCCTCAGCAGCACGCCCGTTGTCTTGGGGTTATATTTAACCTGGATCTCTCCATTTACTCCCCACATCCAGTCACTCGCTCGCTCATGTCACCTACTTTGGCCAAAAAGTATTGACACCCCGTGCAATTCTGTCAGATAATACTCAGTTTCGTCCTGAAAATGATTGCAATCACAAATTCTTTGGTATTATTATCTTCACTTAATTTGTCTTCTATGAAAAAACACAAAAAGAATTGTCCTAAAGCCAAATTGGATCTAATTCACACCAAACATAAAAAAGGGGTGGACAAAAGTATGGCACTGTTAGGAAAAATCATGTGATGCTTCTCTAATTTGTGTAATTAACAGCACCTGTAACTTACCTGTGGCACCTAACAGGTGTTGGCAATAACTAAATCACACTTGCAGCCAGTTGACATTTGGATTAAAGTTGACTCAACCTCTGTCCTGTGTCCTTGTGTGTACCACATTGAGCATGGAGAAAAGAAAGAAGACCAAAGAACTGTCCGAGGACTTAGAAACCAAATTGTGAGGAAGAAAGAGCAATCTCAAGGCTACAAGTCCATCTCCAAAGACCTGAATGTTCCTGTGTCTACCGTGCGCAGCGTCATCAAGAGTTTAAATCCCATGGCACTGTGGCTAACCTCCCTAGATGTGGACGAAAAGAAAAATTGACGAGAGATTTCAAGCAAGATTGTGCGATGGTGGATAAAGAACCTCGACTAACATCCAAACAAGTTCAAGCTGCCCTGCAGTCCGAGGGTACAACAGTGTCAACCCGTACTATCCGTCGGTGTCTGAATGAAAAGGAACTGTATGGTAGGAGATCCAGGAAGACCCCACTTCTTACCCGAGACATAAAAAAGCCAGGCTGGAGTTTGCCAAAACTTACCTGACAAAGCCTAAAAGTTTTGAAAGAATTTTCTCTCTTTTTGGCAAAGGCATCAACATAGAGTTACAGGAGAAAAAAGAGGCATTCAAAGAAAAGAACACGGTCCCTACAGTCAAACATGGGGAGGTTCCCTCATGTTTTGGGGTTGCTTTGCTGCCTCTGGCACTGGACTGCTATGACCGTGTGCATGGCATTATGAAGTCTGAAACTACCAACAAATTTTGCAGCATAATGTAGGGCCCAGTGTGAGAAAGCTGGGCCTCCCTCAGTGGTCATGGGTCTTCCAGCAGGACAATGACCCAAAACGCACTTCAAAAAGCACTAGAAAATGGTTTGAGAGAAAGCACTGGAGACTTCTAAGGTGGCCAGCAATGAGTCCAGACCTGAATCCCATAGAACACCTGTGGAGAGATCTATAAATGGCAGTTTGGAGAAGGCACCCTTCAAATATCAGGGACCTAGAGCAGTTTGACAAAGAAGAATGGTCTAAAATTCCAGCAGAGCATTGTAAGAAACTCATTGATGGTTACCGGAAGCGGTTGATCGCAGTTATTTTGGCTAAAGGTTGTGCAACCAAGTATTAGGCTGAGGGTGCCAATACTTTTGTCGGCCCATTTTTGGAGTTTTGTGCAAATGATCAATGTTTTGCTTTTTGCTTCATTCTCTTTTGTGTTTTTTCATTTAAGACAAATTAAATGAAGATAATAATACCAAAGAATTTGGATTGCAATCATTTTCAGGAAGAAACTGAGTATTATCTGACAGAATTGCAGGGGTGTCAATACTTTTGGCCAACACTGTACACCTCAAAACATCTATAGAATTCGGCCGTTTCTTAATGTTGATTCTGCAAAAACTTTAACTGTTGCCCTTATTCATTCTCGCTGGATTACTGCAATTCTCTATTAATCAGTCTCCCTCTTATTAAACTCTCTCCTCTCCAAGCCATCCTAAATGCAGCAGCCAGGATTATATTCCTCTCCAAGCGCTTCACAGATGCCTCTATCCTGTGCCAGTCATTGCACTGGCTGCACCATCCGCTCAGAGTACATTATAAAATTATAACTCTGACCCACAAAGCCCTCCACATTTCTGCACTGCCCTACATCTCCTCCCTCATCTCTGTCTATCGCCCTACACGTGCCCTGCCCCCGAGGGATTGTCACTGGGGCCTGTGCCTGATCCTGTGGCCCCGTGGTCGATATAAAGAGTCAATAAAAATAATAAAAATAAAAGTTATAGTTTGTGACGCCACCTACGGTTCCAGTATGGTTACCGATACTATGGTCAGACCTCCGGGGTGATGTTGGGCAGCAAGATGGTTATGATCCCTGTAGGTGGAGCAGGATCCCCGTGCAGTTGTAAAAATTGTTTTTACACAGGGAGGCAGCTTACCACATGGCACAGTCACTTGTCCTTTTCACTGCAGCAAGTGTGCGGCTCATCAGGCGGGAGAAATGAAATACGCAACACAGTGTTTAACTCTGAACGGGTTTACTTCAGGTTCTCAAGACAGCAGACAGATGGTACAGTCTTTTGGGTCACTCCCTGGCCTAGGAAGTCACTGGAGAACCGGGATGCTTTACTCAAGACCCTCGGTGGTGTACCTGCGTTCCTTTCCAGTCCCTCACTGCGCTCTCTCTCCTGTCTCCTGTGTAGTGCCCCCGCATGCAGGGCCTCGAGCCGGCTTCCAGGATCTACAGTGGAGTACTCCCCTTTAGGTCCTCCTGACCCTAGTTTGGTATGCTGCTTGAGCTCATCCCAGGATCGCTGACTCAATGCCAGGCCAGGCTCAGAGGAAAGAGTCAAAGGAACACCTGGGAAGTCAAGCAGCACCGTGCTCACCCCAGAGGAAAGCACAGAAAACGGACACTGGAGTCCGAGGCTGTGCAGGGCCTAACGTCCCGGCAGTCAATACCGCAAGGTGGGGAATTCCAGGTTACCCAGCCACACTGTGCCCGGAGGCAAAGCAATGCAGAGAGTTCAGGAACAGCTACCCGAGACGAAGGTTAAGAAAGGACTCGAGTTGCCTGTCATTACCGGCACCTTGCAGGAAGAGACAGGGCTGGCAGCTTAGCTAATGCAGTGGCAGAGCCCAAACACAGAGCGCTATAAGGAGGCCAAAGACCTGACCGGGTGAAGAGAATCCTGAGTTGCTCTCAAGTAAGGACTCTGTTGACAACTGCCCGGAATACAGGTGCTCCAGTATAAAACTGAATAACTATCAAAACAGTGAGTCGCCCCAGAACCTAAACCCCTTACTACACCCACTGCCCCGGGGATCTGCTCCGCCGGTGGGGAGCCGCTCCATCTCAGCTGCCCGTCCATCACCCTAAGGTTCTGCAGCAGCTGTGGCCACCTATAGCCACATACCATGGGTGGTGTCATGAATAACTTTCATTCAAACCATCCATTCCCAAAAACTCCCCTTTTCAACTGAACCCAGGATCACGGAAGCCGGGTCTCATCCACTGTGACTCCCCAGAGACAGTATAGCGCGGTTCCGAGTACCCCACGCACCTCATCCATCCATTCAGTATGGGTCAGCCCTGACTTTTCTGGTGCTTCTTTGCAACTTCTGATCATTCCAGTTCCAGTGTTGGGATCCTATGTATTCATCTCACCAATTTTGGGCAAACCTACAGTAAAAAGCTTTTTAGGATAAGCTGCAAATATCTACAGGTGCATCTCAATGAATCAGAATGTCATCAAAAAGTAAATGTTTTTCATTAATTCAATACATCATTACACACAGAGTGATCTATTTCAAGTGTTTATTTCTGTTAATGTTGATGATTATGACTCACAGCCAATGAAAATTCATTGAGAAGCTCCTGTATATGTGTAAGGGCAGCGATGCATAGACCATTCCAGCTTCGGGAAGACATAGTATTGCCCTAAACTCCTACACTGAGATTTGGATACGTGTGTTGTTACAGTTCACAATTCTTCTAGGAATGTTGATCTAATAATGATTTGTGTTGATGTATTAGTGAGGTTTTAGGAAGAAGATGATCAATAGAACGCAGCACATCGCATCGGCCGAGACCGGGACTTGGCACCAGGACTTTATTTTTGTGGATTTAGTCACAACATCGTCATGACTAAGAATAAAACCTCCTGCATACCGTGCCAGGTTATGCAACACTGGAGCCTAATCCCTGCACCTCCAGTGATGGTATCTGGCGAGGTGATGTTGTTATAACGTCAGTGCGGAGAATGTGTGATATACAATAGTTTATAGATCCAGCATTAGTGTCAGGAGTAGGATGACTCTGGAGTCTATATACCGCCCGCTGTACAGTAAGCTGTATTATCAGGATTCCTGTTTTGTCATTCCCTCCCTTGGTTGCCTCAATTCATCATCATAAATTTGCTGGCTAGTAGGCCCCTAAGGGAAGATTAACTCCTCTTCTGAGCAAAGTGGGAAGGAATCAATTCATTGCACAAGCCGCATATTGCAAATACCTTACTTGGTGCAACATTCATGATTTATGCTCCAGTTACATCCAGAGCTGCACTCAAACTTTACTACTTTTTTGATAACTTTTAACGTCATCATGTTACCCGCCTGCTGTATTGAGCATATGTAGCGTACTCATCTTCTTTTAAAGGGACACTGTCAGATCATTTTTCAGTATGATACTAATTTTATCCTTGAATAGTGCCTGGGCAGACCTTTTAAAAACATGTAAAATCATTATTCTACCCTTTGTAGTTTCCATGTTATCAGCATTGTCACACCCTGCAGGGAGCTCCTGCATTAGTCCTTTCCATTATAAGCAAACAGGAATAGTCCAGCTGCTGTATAAACTGTCATGTAATTATGCACTCCCTCTCAGCAGCTCTCTCCTCCCTCTGCTCTCTGCAATTTGGTTTCAGTTTCCATAGGAGCTTCTGTTCTGTGAAGACATGGAGGGAGAGAGCTATTACAGATCTGCACTATCTGATCTAAACGTCATTTGTTTCTGTAAGCGAAAGGGATCCTGCTGTGACAGTTTCTGTGTTGTATTTCACCTCTTTCTTGGTTCTAGACACACAGAGAGGAGAATACAGCCCCCCCCATGATTTCTCATGCAGTGATGTGAATATGTGACATGCATATTCATCCTATGGTAAGTGGACAGTAGAGAACTAAGTGGATCACTCACTGTGAGTGACAGATGGAGTGAATCTCTTTATTTGTAGTTTACAGAGGATAGGAGAGAAATATAAATAATAGAAATACATACTCTAATAAGAGTCTTTTCTTTCTTATCTTCTTCATCTGGTCTGGATGCCATGATGACTTTTACGCCCTCAGTTTGTCTCGGCAGACTTCCATCTTCTCCAGTTTTTCTGCAGCACAGCCCTTAAAAGTGTTATATTATTATAATGTGTCTCTGAATTAGAATATCTGCCCTATACTGCCCTCCTAAATAAATAATTGCTGCTTTTATGGTACATGCTCTCCACACTGCCCTCTACACTGTGTCATCTCTATAATGTCCAATCTTTTACTGTGCCCCCCCATCACACACACCCTCCTCGCCATTCAGTCTCATCCTTGCTGTGGCTTCATACTGTTGCCCCATGCAGCCGCCTCCACATACCACCTACTCTCATCTACACAGTTGTGTCTGCATCCATCCAGCTACCACCCCATGTTTCCCACCTCATTATGCTTCACCTCACATTTTTTCATCCCACGCTCTCCTCACTACCTCCATACTCTTCAAAACATTGCTCCCCATACTATATCCGCACCCCCCCCCTCCCATACTGTGTGCACATTATTCCCCCTCACTCCTCGTAGTGTGTCTACACCCATTCCCCTCACTCCCTATATGTGTCCACACTCATCCCCCACCACTCCTCACACTGTACCACACCCATACCCCCTCATTCCCCATACTCACTACCTCCATAGATATCACCCCCTTGTTCCCTATATAGTGTCCGCATCCATCCCAATCACTACCCATACTGAGTCCGCACCCATCCCTCTTACTCCTCATACTGTGTCCACACTCATCCCCCCTCACTCCCATAATGTATGTGCACCCATCCCCCTCACTTCCCATACTTTATCCACACCATCCCCCCTAGCTCTTCATACTGTGTCTGCACCCATCCCTGTATTCCTCAATTGTGTCCACACCCACCCCCTCTCACTCCCCATAACTTGTTTTTACTGACACCCATCCCCACATCTTAACTATTCTCAATACTGGTGTTCCATACATGTCTCTAAGCAGAAGTATTTTAAAACCGACAGAAAAATTGAAGTCGTATAATAAGAAATACGTGAGGTGACATTATACAATGTTCCATCGGATAGCACTCGCTCTAATTTTATACTATGGGGCAGTGCGGTTCAGTATGAGAATAAAAAAATCACCACACGCTGTGAGCGGTAGCGCAGATCAGACGATGCACACCTATTCATGTCTAAGGGGCAAAAACATCAGTATGCATTTGGACGTACCAATTTAAAGAGGTCCCAGACAATGGAAAAATGGAGAAATTAAGTTCTCCATCTTCTCCGACCCGTGACCTGATTGTCATGCTAGAGAATCCGACCACAAACTCAAACTCTGATAACAGAATGATAGAAAGCTTATTAAGACAAGGAGAGAACACAAGATCGAGTGACCCCGGACTCACACATAAAAGTCAAGTTAAATAGTAAAAATGTTTTAGAAGAACATTGTAGGTCACTGAAATTATTTGGATTCTTTACACCCACAGCAATGTCTGGAATGAATATGGAAAGCGCAAAGGAGCTAAAAAATGTATCTTCACACCAACACAGCGACACCCACAAAGGGTAAGGAATCTCTCCAGGGTCTCATCTATGAACACAGAACATTGGAGAGAAAAGACATTATTTCAGGGATAGAGCCAAACACAAGATCTTCAAAATCCATATACATCAACACAGACTGCCCTGTATTTGCAGGAGGTTGGTAGGCAAAGCCTTATAACTGTACAATACATACTGCACCTATATACAAGAATATAACTACTATAATACTGCTCCTATATACAAGAATATAACTACTATAATACTGCTCCTATATACAAGAATATAACTACTTAAAATAATATACTACTCTATATAACCAACATATAGTACATTTTAATAATACTGCTCCTATGTACAAGAATATAACTACTATAATACTGCTCCTATGTACAAGAATATAACTACTATGAAAACTGCCCCTATGTACAAGAATATAACTACTATAATACTGCCCCTATGTACAGATATAACTACAAATACTCCTATGTAAGAATATATCTACTATCTGCTCCTATGTACAAGAATTAAATTATATAATACTGCCCCAATGTACAAGAATATAACTACTATAAACTGCTCCTATATACAAGAATATAACTACTATAATACTGCCTCCTATATATAAGAATATAACTACTATAATACTCTCCTATGTAAAGAATATAACTATATAATACTCCCCCTATGTACAAGAATATAACTACTA
Organism: Allobates femoralis; assembly: GCA_033576535.1. Taxonomy (NCBI): domain Eukaryota; kingdom Metazoa; phylum Chordata; class Amphibia; order Anura; family Aromobatidae; genus Allobates; species Allobates femoralis. Next base: position 149,755,234 of record JARQOC010000007.1, read on the forward strand.
TAATACTGCTCCAATGTACAAGAATATAACTACTATAATACTGCTCCTATTACAAGAATATAACTACTATAATACTGCTCCTATGTACAAGAATATAACTACTATAATACTGCCCCTATGTATAAGAATATAACTACTATAATACTGCTCCTATATACAAGAATATAACTACTATAATACTGCCCCTATGTACAAGAATATAACTACTATAACACTGCCCCTATGTATAAGAATATAACTACTATAATACTGCTCCTATGTACAAGAATATAACTACTATAATACTGCCCCTATGTACAAGAATATAACTACTATAATATTGCACCTATATACAAGAATATAACTACTATAATACTGCTCCTATATACAAGAATATAACTACTATAATACTGCTCCTATATACAGGAATATAACTACTATAATACTGCTCCTATGTACAAGAATATAACTACTATAATACTGCCCCTATGTACAAGAATATAACTACTATAATACTGCTTCTATGTACAAGAATATAACTACTATAATACTGCTCCTATGTACAAGAATATAACTACTATAATACTGCTCCTATGTTCAAGACTATAACCACTGTAATGCTGCCTCCTATGTACAAGAATATACCCTACTATAATACTGCTCCCTATGTACAAGAATATAACTACTATAATACTACCTCCTATGTACAAGAATATAACTACTATAATACTGCCCCTATGTACAAGAATATAACTACTATAATACTGCCCCTATGTACAAGAATATAACTACTGTAATACTGCTCCTATGTTCAAGACTATAACCACTGTAATACTGCCTCCTATGTACAAAAATATAACTACTATAATACTGCTCCTATGTACAAGAATATAACTACTATAATACTGCTTCTATGTTCAAGACAATAACCACTGTAATGCTGCCTCCTATGTACAAGAATATAACTACTATAATACTGCACCTATATACAAGAATATAACTAGTATAATACTGCCCCTATGAACAAGAATATAACTACTATAATACTGCTCCTATGTACAAGAATATAACTACTATAATACTGCTCCTATGTACAAGAATATAACTACTATATACTGCTCCTATGTACAAGAATATAACTACTATAATACTGCCCGTATGTACAAGAATATAACTACTATAATACTGCCCCTATGTACAAGAATATAACTACAATAATACTGCTCCTATGTACAAGAATATAACTACTATAATACTGCCCCTATGTACAAGAATATAACTACTATAATACTGCTCCTATGTAGAAGAATATAACTACTATAATACTGCCCCTGTGTACAAGAATATAACTACTATAATACTGCCCCTATGTAGAAGAATATAACTACTATAATACTGCTCCTATGTAGAAGAATATAACTACTATAATACTGCCCCTATGTACAAGAATATAACTACTATAATACTGCCCCTGTGTACAAGAATATAACTACTATAATACTGCTCCTATGTACAAGAATATAACTACTATAATACTGACCCTATGTACAAGAATATAAGTACTATAATACTGTCCCTATGTACAAGAATATAACTACTATAATACTGCCCCTGTGTACAAGAATATAACTACTATAATACTGCTCCTATGTACAAGAATATAACTACTATAATACTGCTCCTATGTACAAGAATATAACTACTATAATACTGCCCCTATGTACAAGAATATAAGTACTATAATACTGCTCCTATGTACAAGAATATAACTACTATAATACTGCTCCTATGGACAAGAATATAAGTACTATAATACTGCCCCTATGTACAAGAATATAACTACTATAATACTGCTCCTATATACAAGAATATAACTACTATAATACTGCTCCTATGTACAAGAATATAACTACTATAATACTGCTCCTATGTACAAGAATATAACTACTATAATACTGCTCCTATGTACAAGAATATAAGTACTATAATACTGCCCCTATGTAGAAGAATATAACTACTATAATACTGCTCCTATGTACAAGAATATAACTACTATAATACTGCTCCTATGTACAAGAATATAACTACTATAATACTGCTCCTATATACAAGAATATAACTACTATAATACTGGTCCTATGTACAAGAATATAACTACTATAATACTGCCCCTATGTGCAGGAATATAACTACTATAATACTGCCCCTATGTACAAGAATATAACTACTATAATACTGCCCCTATGTACAAGAATATAACTACTATAATACTGCTCCTATGTACAAGAATATAACTACTATAATACTGCTCCTATGTACAAGAATATAACTACTATAATACTGCTCCTATGTAGAAGAATATATCTACTATAATACTGGGACTATGTACATGAACATGATGTTGTTTGCTCGTGTCCTTTTGCTGTGATTTACTTTATAATAGTACAGCACATTTAGTTACTGCTTTTAATTATCACTTTTTTTATGAAAATGGATCAATGTTAGCAGTTTAGCATTTTTTGTTGTGTATGTAAATGTACATTTCTGAGCTCCTCGGGGATCGGACACCACATACTCCATCTGCTTGTAGTTATGTTGATAACAATCACTTGGTGCAATACAAGCTGGAGTAAGAGCTGCTGCTGGATGGATTTGACATTATTATATTTATAGTTACTGAGTGTAATTATTTGGGGATTTAGTGATTGTTTTTCTGGAGCACTGACATGATAAATATGTGGAGTGAACAATGAAGAGCCACTTTATATCTTTAAACTGACTCAGTTGTGCACATTTATTTATATAGCTATGCAGGTATGATAGCATTAAAAATGATAGTAGATTGTATGTAAGACAGAGGTCTCCACCTTTCCGACCTTGAGAGACACGTTCAGCTCTGTGAGATCGCGAGTCACATCCATAATGACACCCAGAGACGAGATCCAAGGGTCCTACCTTAATGCAATTAGATCTGCTCTTCTATGTGGGGCTACTCACAAAAGTCATCATCTATGGACCTGCTCTTCATAGCTGATTACTAGACCTGGTGCTAATACACCAAGCTGGAAGACAGCCAGGAGCCACAGATCGTGGGCTATGAGTCACATGGGGACCCCTTATGTAGACCAGATCTGTAAAACATCTGCCATTTGCTGATGTTATATCGCATTATTTATAGGTTGATATCATAATCTGCCCCTATATTCTTATACATAGGGGCAGTAATATAGTAAATAAAAAAGCCAAGAAGCCAGCGCTGCCTGTGGTTAGCATGCAATACAAAAAGTGCATGTGCACATATTAATTTCTAACTGTACTTTAAACTGAGACATTTGGCAAACAATTGATCAATTCTTTGAGCTATCCCGCCACGTTACGGCATTCTCAGATAGGGCAGTCCTACGTTTTTTAATACGCTGTGCCATTACGGCCTCCTGAATGCATTAAAAGCAGAACCATATCAAATGCACACGTACCTGAAGCATTTTTGAACCAATTCCACGGCGCCAGAAAAGCAGCTCAGATAAAGGCAGACCAGGTCCGGACATAACATCCGGACATTATCAGATCTGACCCCCACACTGCCCAACCAGCAACCATGGATGAGAGCAGAACAGGCCCAAACACATGTGCGACAATCAAGCAGTAATATTCTTGTACGAATAAGCAGTATTATAGTAGTTTTATTCTTGTACATAGGAGCAGTATTATAGTAGTTATATTCTTGTACATAGGGGCAGTATTATAGTAGTTATATTCTTGTACATAGGAGCAATATTATAGTAGTTATATTCTTGTATATGGGGCAGTATTATAGTAGTTATATTCTTGTACATAGGGGCAGTATTATAGTAGTTATATTCTTGTATATGGGGGCAGTATTATAGTAGTTATATTCTTGTACATAGGGGCAGCATTATAGTAGTTATATTCTTGTGCATAGGGGCAGTATTATAGTAGTTATATTCTTGTATATAGGAGCAGTATTATAGTAGTTATACTCTTGTACATAGGAGAAATAGTATAGTAATTATATTCTTGTACATAGGAGCAGTATTATAGTAGTTATATTCTTGTATATAGGGACAGTATTATAGTAGTTATATTCTTGTACATAGGGGCAGTATTATAGTAGTTATATTCTTGTACATAGGGCAGTATTATAGTAGTTATATTCTTGTACATAGGGGCAGTATTATAGTAGTTATATTCTTGTACATAGGAGCAGTATTATAGTAGTTATACTCTTGTACATAGGGGCAGTATTATAGTAGTTATATTCTTGTACATAGGGGCAGTATTATAGTAGTTATATTCTTGTATATAGGGACAGTATTATAGTAGTTATATTCTTGTACATAGGGGTAGTATTATAGTAGTTATATTCTTGTACATAGGGGCAGTATTATAGTAGTTATATTCTTGTATATAGGAGCAGTATTATAGTAGTTATATTCTTGTACATAGGGGCAGTATTATAGTAGTTATATTCCTGTACATAGGGGCAGTATTATAGTAGTTATATTCTTGTACATAGGGCAGTATTATAATAGCTATATTCTTGTACATAGGAGCAGTATTATAGTAGTTATATTCTTGTACATAGGAGCAGTATTATAGTAGTTATATTCTTGTACATAGGAGCAGTATTATAGTAGTTATATTCTTGTACATAGGAGCAGTATTATAGTAGTTATATTCTTGTATATAGGGGCAGTATTATAGTAGTTATATTCTTGTACATAGGAGCAGTATTATAGTAGTTATATTCTTGTACATAGGGGCAGTATTATAGTAGTTATTATGCTTGTACATAAGGGCAGTATTATAGTAGTTATATTCTTGTATATAGGGGCAGTATTATAGTAGTTATATTCTTGTATATAGGGACAGTATTATAGTAGTTATATTCTTGTACATAGGGGCAGTATTATAGTAGTTATATTCTTGTATATAGGAGCAATATTATAGTAGTTATATTCTTGTACATAGGGGCAGTATTATAGTAGTTATATATTCTTGTACATAGGGCAGTATTATAGTAGTTATATTCTTGTGTATAGGAGCAGTATTATAGTAGTTATATTCTTGTACATAGGGGCAGTATTATAGTAGTTATATTCTTGTATATAGGAGCAGTATTATAGTAGTTATATTCTTGTACATAGGGGCAGTATTATAGTAGTTATATTCTTGTATATAGGAGCAGTATTATAGTAGTTATATTCTTGTACATAGGGACAGTATTATAGTAGTTATATTCTTGTATATAGGAGCAATATTATAGTAGTTATATTCTTGTACATAGGGGCAGTATTATAGTAGTTATATTCTTGTACATAGGGGCAGTATTATAGTAGTTATATTCTTGTATATAGGAGCAGTATTATAGTAGTTATATTCTTGTACATAGGGGCAGTATTATAGTAGTTATATTCCTGTATATAGGAGCAATATTATAGTAGTTATATTCTTGTACATAGGGGCAGTATTATAGTAGTTATATTCTTGTACATAGGGGCAGTATTATAGTAGTTATATTCTTGTACATAGGGCAGTATTATAGTAGTTATATTCTTGTGTATAGGAGCAGTATTATAGTAGTTATATTCTTGTACATAGGGGCAGTATTATAGTAGTTATATTCTTGTATATAGGAGCAGTATTATAGTAGTTATATTCTTGTACATAGGGGCAGTATTATAGTAGTTATATTCTTGTACATAGGGGCAGTATTATAGTAGTTATATTCTTGTATATAGGGGCAGTATTATAGTAGTTATATTCTTGTATATAGGGACAGTATTATAGTAGTTATATTCTTGTACATAGGGACAGTATTATAGTAGTTATATTCTTGTATATAGGAGCAATATTATAGTAGTTATATTCTTGTACATAGGGGCAGTATTATAGTAGTTATATTCTTGTACATAGGGGCAGTATTATAGTAGTTATATTCTTGTATATAGGAGCAGTATTATAGTAGTTATATTCTTGTACATAGGGGCAGTATTATAGTAGTTATATTCTTGTATATAGTAGCAGTATTATAGTAGTTATATTCTTGTACATTGGGGCAGTATTATAGTAGTTATATTCTTGTACATAGGGGCAGTATTATAGTAGTTATATTCTTGTACATAGGGGCAGTATTATAGTAGTTATATTCTTGTACATAGGGGCAGTATTATAGTAGTTATATTCTTGTACATAGGAGTAGTATTATAGTAGTTATATTCTTGTATATAGTAGCAGTATTATAGTAGTTATATTCTTGTACATAGGGGCAGTATTATAGTAGTTATATTCTTGTACATTGGGGCAGTATTATAGTAGTTATATTCTTGTACATAGGGGCAGTATTATAGTAGTTATATTCTTGTACATAGGAGCAGTATTAGTAGTTATATTCTTGTACATAGGGGCAGTATTATAGTAGTTATATTCTTGTACATAGGAGTAGTATTATAGTAGTTATATTCTTGTATATAGTAGCAGTATTATAGTAGTTATATTCTTGTACATAGGGGCAGTATTATAGTAGTTATATTCTTGTACATAGAAGCAGTTTTATAGGATTTATATTTTTGTACAGACAATTTACACATGAGGCTGAAGATATAATGCTCCATGTGTGTTGTAGGTAACATTTTCTTAACTGTTCTTTGGGATTGATCTTTGCTTGATTTTTTTTATACATATTGCCTGATGTATTAATTTTAAGAGTACGGTATTATGTTGTGTTGTTGCCCTTTAGCTGCCGGTAATTTCATGTAACGTGTATGTGCAGAATAACGAACGAGCTTGAAATCCAATAACTGAAGTATCCTACCAAGCAGTGGTGTAAATTGAAGCTCATGGGCCCCAATGCAAAAGCTCCAATGGGGCCCCTAATTATTCCAAATCTTTAATAGCATTAGTCTTTTTCTATAGGGCAAAAGAACTTTTGGGGCCCCTTAGGCTCCAGGGTCCGGGTGCAATTGCAACCCCTGCATCTGTTATAGTTACACCCCAGCTGCTCTGTCTGTTCCTCCATATGTGCTCAGCAGCCTTCTAATTCACCTATGTAATAATATTCCCGCTTTGTTATAAATTGTTCCAGGACACTTTATTAATGTGCAGCCTCCACTTCTCCCTGAAAGGGCAAGAAAATCATTTTATGTAAACCAGCAGTGAATGTTCTAGAACATAACGTGATACAATGTACAGAATGTACAGAAGAAGGGATCCTACTGTTCCCGTGTCGGGAAACATCACCCGGAGGGAGAATCAATGATATTGGGGAAATCCCATAAATATTTACCTTTGCCAGCGGTTCAGTGGTTTCTAAGGGTGCCTTTACACGTCGCAACAATGCATGCAATTTCACTTGCAACTTACTGGTTGCAGTGAAATCATGGACACATTGTTACATTTGTACACAGCAATAAGATGGAACAATGTGTCCATGATTTCACTGCAACCAGTAAGTTGCAAGTGAAATTGCATGCAATGTTGCGACGTGTAAAGGTACCCTAAGTGAATGTCCTTCACAGAGACAATAAATTATCTTTTTACAATTTATATATATATATATATATATATATATATATATATGTGTGTGTGTATATATATTGTGGTGATGCCACCCATTGCCGGGTGCATCACACGGGTGGTGGGTATATGGCTGTGCAGGGGCATATCTAGGGGGGTGCAGCCGGACCTTTTGCACCGGGCGCGACTCTGGGGGAGGGCCGCCGCGCCGGTGCCATCATCAGGTCGCTAATCTCCTCTGCGCCGCCCTGCGCGTGGCGCAGCCCCTGCTGCTTATCTGCCCCCTGGCAGCAGTTCCAACCCCCCCCCCTCCCGTGTCACGTCGCTGCCGCGCTGCGGCCGACGTCACCCGGCGGCCGCAAACAGTCAGTGAGCGCGCGCCGCGCGTACAGTGGGACACAGAAGAGGAGCTGCTGCTGCTGCAGCCTGCCTGCCTCCCTCCCTCCTCCCTCCTGAGTCGTTGGTCCGTCCTGACTAGTAGGTACTACTCTACTAGAGTAATTAAATTGTAATAAAGTAACCCAGGCGCGGGGGGGGAAAGTTATGAGGTGTATATATAATATATGTGTACATCAGGCGCAGGCACCCACTATGAGGTACTATACCTCATAGTATGTGCCTGCCTGGTGATGTATACATATATACACCTGAGGCACACACTATGAGGTGTAATAAACCCCCCCCCGCTCCTCACCTTCCCCAAAGGGGGGGGGGCGCTGAAATAGAGCTGTGCCCCGGGCGCCATGAACCCTAGTTACACCTCTTGGCTGTGTTCACATATATCCGCTTTTACTGTGGGTGTGCTGTGTTAAACCTACCCGGAACACAGGGAGTTAACAGCTGGAAGTGAGTGCTGTAGACCTGACAGATTCATGAGCCTGATGAGCGGCTGTGAGCAAGGTGTGCTGATTGCATAGCAGCCCAGGTGGGTGTGGCAGTGTGGGTGTGGCAGCCACGATAAAGAGCTAGCCAGGTGTCTGTAAGATGGATTGGTCAGAGGCGTCAGACTGCAGAGATCAGTCTGAGAGGAGACGACAGACTGCAGATCAGATCAGACTGCACAGGAGTTCAGACTGCAGAGTCCAGGGAGAGACGGCAGTCTGGAGACAGAGACCAGATTAGAGACACAGGCACAACAGAGACCAGAGAAACCAGACATGATCCTCTGAGGGAGAGGACGTGTCTCAGAGGGGTCCCGTCCCCTTTGAGGGGGATGAGGCAGGATGCCTGGATCTCCATGCCAGGAGACGCCGATCCCTGTGAGCCGTATGAAGCCTGTGGCCAGACCGAGAGGGTAGTGGAGCACCTGGGTGTATGGAGGTCCTGGCTGAACTTGCAGGGGGCTCACTCTGTCCATGGTGGTGAGGCTGCCATCCGGGATCTCTGCTGTGTTGGTAGGGCTTGGAGGCAGCTGGGCATCATGGGCAGGGTGAGGAGACCTTGGGGGATGCCTTGACTGCCCTGAAGCTCAGGTGGCTCACAACCTGGTCTGGGCCTAGAGGGCTGAAGTCCATGCTGGACTGTGCTGGTGTGTGTGGTCTGGGCCTGACAAGGCTGATGTCCGTGAGGGTCAGTGGATGTATGTGTGTGTGGGTCCTGTGAGGAGTTGGAGCCCACAGAGGCCAGGCGGCCGTAACCGCCATCGAGACAGACTGTCAGTTTGTGAGGGTTCCGTTAAAATATATGATGGCTTAAGTAAAAGGGCCATGTATGAGAGAGGATGGCTTCTGACCAAGGGCCATGTATGTGTGAGGCCGAGTGGTCCGAGTGTGTGAGAAACAAAGCAGAAGCCTCTGAGGGGAGAGAAGATCAAGTCCTGTGAGAATGAAGCCGTGAGGCCAGACGACAGGAGTTAATAGAGTACCGGGAGTTGGGAAGTGGGGCTGACCCTGGAGGGGCTCGCGGGGCATGTTTGGTGCAGCTGCTTGCCTGGAGGTCTGGCCCTGGTGATGGCAGACTTGGAAGCGGTTGGCGACCTGGAGACATGTGCCAAGGAGTTCTTGGGGGCTTGTCTTGCCCTGGAGCTCCGGTGACTAAACCCGGGTCGGGGCCTGGTTTGGAGCAGCCGGAGCGCTGTGTAGAGGCTGGGAATAGTTAGCAGCTTGTGGGAAGGGACTGGACTCTCTAAAGGGGAATTGGGCCACGGAAGAGCCTGGCCGTAGGGTAGATACCGTCGGGTGTGCATACGGGTCTTCCGACCATGCCTGGAACCCTATGGGACGGTGTATTACCCGTGTACTCTGTGTGTGTACCGGTACCGTAAGGTAACCGGGTGTAGGAGATGTGCAATATAATTTATGTACTGTAGAATGTAATGTAGTGAGCTATGTATTCATGATGTTATGTGATATTGTTCCTATGGGAGTGTGACTGTATAATGTATTTATTCTGTATGTATGTGAGATGAGCAGTTTACACTTAATAAACTGCTGCATAATGATTAAAAACATGTCCGGGTGTCATTTTTCGCTGTCAAGCGCACCCCCAGGAGTACGCTACCTCACAATATATATACACACAAAGTTAAGTCTAGAAATATTTGGACAGTGAAACCCGGACCGGTCTTTTGCCCCATAGTAGCCTATGGGCCGCATGGAGCCAGATGGCAGCTCTCTGCCATCCGGTTTCCATCTGTCCAGATGAATCAGGGAGAATTCTGATTATTCTCACCAGACACACAAATGTTGCTTGCAACGTTTTTGTGTCCAGGGAAAAAATCACCCCAAAAAGCCGGATCCTGGATTTGCCCGGATAGTCCCGGATTCTCCCTAACATGGGAGCCTAAGGGACCGGGCGAATCCGGGAACCAGATACCGGCGGCTGCATGCTGCTGTTGTTTTATGGAGCTAGCCGCGATCTTGAATAATCAGCAGCTGCGGCTGCAATTACAGCCATCCGGCTGCACCCAGGACCGGAGGGCACATTTGGCCCTCCGGTTCTGTGTGCTGATCCGGTCCGGGCTGTCAGGTTCATGCCTGCCAGCCCCGGATCGGACTGCGCCGTGGTGTGAAGCCAGCCTTAGCTGTTTACCAAAATGTGCAAGATTCAGTTATATATTCACTATGCGCTTAAAATTCCGACTTTCAAATATAATTTGAGGTGTTCACATCCTAATTGAAGGAATGGATTAGGAATTACAGCTTTAATATGTATCTGTCTTTTTCTCCAGGGACCAAAGGTAATTGGATAATTGTCGAAAGATTCTTAATGGGCTAAATGGACGATTCCCTCATTAATCCATCATTAATTAAGCAGGTAAAAGGTCTGGAGCTGATTCCAGGTGGAAGCTGTTGATGTGAGCGCACAACATGGGTCAGAGTTGCTCTCAACAGAAGAGAAACAGACTATCATTAGGCTGAAAAAAAAGAGGAATTCCAGCAGAGATAGGAGGAATGTTAGGGGTGGCTAGTGAAATAGTTTGGGGCATTCTGTAAAAAGAAGCTCGGAGGTGAGCTTGGGAACAGTGGTGGATGATTGCAGAATTCTTTCCATGGTAAACATGAACCCCTTCTCAAAACATCCACCTAAGTGAAGAATAATCTCCAGGAAGTCAGTGCTTCAGTATCTAAGTCCACCATAAAGAGAAGACTTCATGAGATTAAATACAGAGGGATCACCACAAGGTGCAAATACAGAGGGGTCACCACAAGGTGCAAATACAGAAGCGTCCACTCAAGGTGCTGACACAGCTTTATCCCCAGGGCCATAGGGTACTCGGAACCAGGCTGGTCTCGGTTCTTTGGGTGATCACAGGGGTCGCGGCCCAGCTCCGTGACCCTGGGTATCAAATCAAAATTCAGGGATTTTGGTTTTTGGGATTAATTGTTGTGACGCCACCTGTGATGTTCGGCTATTGATGGCCGATGCTGCGGTGCGGGACCTCTGGGGATGGTCGAATCACAGCTAAGGTAGTATCGCTCCCACCGGTGGAGCGGTTCCCCAGGGCAACATGTAAAGTCTATGGCGGTGATAGGCTGTTGGGGTGAAGGACTTAAGGCGTGGAATAACCAACAGACACACAGTACGTAGTCTCCTATACCTTTACTGGTAGTTGGAGGTTTAGACCAAGACACTGGCCACAGGACATTTTAGGAATCCAGTTGGCCTGGAAGCAAGTTGGGCATCTCCTCACCTGGTGAGTTCTGAGGCCTCCCTGCTGTGCTCCTCTTTGCTGGTCATGGCTGCCTGTAGCTAAGCTGCGACCCTCTCTCCCTGCTCTTAAGTCTCTCACCCGTATGGCAGGCAGCCTGAGCCCTTCCCAGACTCCACTACTCTGGCAACTGTCCCTGAGCTCTCCAGTGCTGCTGTGCCTCCAGGTGCTTTTGCTGTGGCCAGGAGACGTGGAGTCTACCATCCTCCGGTTTTGGCTGCTGGATCTGTAGTACACAAACTCAGACCCGGTGTCCATTTCTGGATCATTGCTCTGGGGTGAGCCTGTCAACTGGCTCCACTCCCCAGAACTTCTCTCCTTCATCAGACCTTCTCCTATCGGTGCCTTACAGTTGCTTCAACTTTGCTCTCCACTCTGCCTGGGATGAGCTTAGCACTGCTGCAGTCCACAGGTCGTCTTTACAGTCCTCCTAGGAACTGAACTAACCCACGCCCCCAGGCCGGAATTTATAGGAGAGCTCCCCTGGTTCCCAACCAGCCCTTCCGTCCGAATCCAGTCAGACTCAGATTCGGGCGCATGGGTGGATCACGCTCCGCCTGTGTCCGTAGGGCTCATTCTGCCTCTCTCTGTCTCTAGCGTCTCCTTTCCTCCTGGGACAAGCTACTCACTCCGCTCCAGTACCCGGGTCTCTCTTGCCTAGAGGGTCCCCTCTCTCCAGCCTCCTCCTTCCTTTCCCAACTCTCTGACTCACCAACTAACTGACTAACTTCCTACCACCCCTCTTCCTCTGACCCACCCCTGGACTGGGCCCTCCCTCAGCGGTTCTGTCCATGGTCCCTGACCTGGGTTCCTAAGCTGTGTTGGGTGCTTGTTACATGTCTTAGACTTGTTATCCCAGGGATACCACACTCCTGGAGTGGTTGCAGTACTCCTCATGACGACCAGACGGCAAGGGCGCCACAGTGCTAATACAGAGAGGTCACCACAAGGTGCAAATACAGAGAGATCACCACAAGGTGCAAATACAGAGGGGTCACCAGAAAATGCAAGTACAGCGGGATCACCACAAGGTGCAAATACAGAGGGGTCCCACAAGATGCCAATATAGAGCTGTCACAACAAGGTCCAAATACATAGGGGTCACCACAAGGTGCAAATACAGAGGGGTCACAAGGTGAAAACCACTCAACAGCCTAAAAAATAGAAACACCAGAAATCTGCACTCTCTGGCACCTCTGCTCCTCACCGCTTCCCTCTCTGCCAGTGTGGGCCCCGCAACGAGTGCGTCACAGGAGGGTATTGCATCCCTGACTGAAGATGCAATATTCTCTGTCTCAGTAATGACATGGTCAACACTCAGAGCTCCATACCCTACATGCACCATTAGAATAGAGTGCCAATCAGGTCCTGGTGGGCGGAGTGTAGTAGAAGAGTGTAGGAGAATGTAGGAGAGGAGAGAGAGAAGAAAAAGTGGTCGGGGAAAACGTAGGAGAAGAGGGCTCTGCACAGTCCTGTGCAGCCCTACAGACCACCTACCGGTTGGCGCTATTACCCGGTGCCCCCAAAACCGGAAACCTGGGCGACTATCTAAACAGGTCACAAATACACCGGCGCCCATCAACAACCGGATCACTGGTTCCGAAGCGAGCAAGTCGTTCACCGCTGCTCAGCAAACCAGAAGTGGAGGAACTGCCTCTTAGGAGCACCTCACTGCAGCGCGACTAGAGCCATCTTGCCAGCGGAGTACCTACCATAAGGAATCAGGCTCCCTCACACCGGGCTGTATACACCGGCAGGGAAATTCAAGTAGCCCCCTTGTACCCAAACTGGTGCACTAAGGCGACGTCGGCAAATAGAAAAAGTTAGGAACGGAGGAACACCGCGGAGCTCTGAGACAACACCAGTCATTGCTGAGACCACCCAGTCCGTTGTCCGTTAACTGTATACCCTGTATCATCTACCGGTTACAGTAAAAGACCCGTTACAGAGAACACTGGTGTCTGTATTTCTTCAGAACTGTTTAACTCCGCATGCTAAGAATCAACGAGCTGCCATACACCACCAAGTGCAGCCCCTGGCCCCGGGGACTCCCGCTCGTCCTGTGGGGAGCGTCCCATCTTGCTGCCGTACATTCCCCGGAGGCCCAAGCAGCGCCGGTGAAATCACCGGAATTCCCGCAGGTGGCGTCACGACAAGAATATTTAACTCTTATCTATTCAGCCAATTCCTTTTGATCTGGACCACCGGACCCCACAGCCTCGGGCGCTGCTGAACCACAAAATGATGTGTCACAGCAAGATGTCGTAGCCCTCTACAGGTAGGGCTGAGTCCCAGGGTGTTGGAAGTAGGAATCATGGAAAAGGGTAGCGTAGTCACTGTGGAGCAAAGCAGGTAAATTACAGTTCCTGAGAAGAAGCACAGACACGTTGTTCACTCTGAACGGTACTTTACTCCGTAATCTGCAGTTTACAGTGTAATGTAGTTCTTTCAGCTAAGGTAGTGGAACGGTGGTCCGGGTAGTGAGCAGTGTCCCTCAAAGCTACACTGGTTCCTTCTCTATCACTTCTTCTGTGTCCTACGTTGCTTCTGATCACTGTTTCTACTTCCCACTCACTTGTATCCTAGCTCTCCTCCCGCCAGGACGGTTACCTTAGTAACGGGTCTGATTGGTCACTATCACTAGGTAGGTGTGTGTGGTGCTGGAACTTGAGGCTTCTACTACTCCTTACCAGAACAAAGCATACTGCACACCTGTTGGGTGCAGTACCCCTTTTGTAGCGCACTGACGCGGGCGCTACACTCACCATTACTTTTTGCACCTCTGCTCTTCAACGCTCGTCACTGTTCGGGACCTCTGCTCCTCACCGTTCCCACCTTGTCAACTTGAGCTTCACTGCTCTCTCTCAGGATCTCTTCTCCTTGCCGCACACCTTTTTGCCCTTTGTCCTCACCAGTCATCCTCTGGCACCTCTGCTCCTCACCACCTCTTTCACTCCCATGCACATCTGGCACCTTCTCCTCAACTGCACCACTACTGCACACTCTGCACCTCACTGCCTCCTCAATTACCTACTCCTCACGACACCTTCTGACACCCTCTGCTACCACCCCCCCTCTCTGCACCTTTGCTCCTCACCTCCCCTCTGGCACCTCTGCATCCTCATCCGTCTTACCTTTCTGACACCTTTGCTCCCACTGCTCCCCCTCGGGCACCTCGCTCCATCACACCTCCGGCACCTCTGGCCCGACTCCCTGCTCTGGACTCCTTGCTCCTTACTCTCCTGGCACCTTGCTCCTCAATCACGATCCCCTCTCTGGCACCTTGCTCTTCATCACTCCCCTCTCTGGCCACTCTGCTCCACACCTCCCTCTCTGGCACCTCATGATCCCTCTAGCCCTCTGCTATCCTCCTCTCTGGCACCTCTGATCTAAATCAGCTTCCTGTGCAACCTCTCTCTCTGACATGAGCACCTCTGCTCCTCATACTCACCTCTCTGGCTACCTCTGGCTCTCTTCATCGCTCCACTCTCTGGCATTCCTCTCAGCTCAGTCATGGCACTGCTCCTGCTCTGGCACCTCTGCTCCTCATCACTCACCTTCTGCACCTCTGCTCATCACTCTCCCTCTCTGGCACCTCTGCTCTCATCACTGCTCCACTCTCTGCACCTCTGCTCCTCACGCTCCCCTCTCTGGCACCTCGGTTCCTCCTGATCGCTCTATATTGGCACCTCTGCTCCTCAGCTGCTCCCTCTCTGGACACTCGCTCTCACCGCTCCACTCTGGCACTCGTCCTCATCTCCCCTCTCTGGCACCTCTGCTCCTCATCCTCTCCACTCTCTGGCCCTCTGCCCTCATCCTGCTCCTCTCTGGCACCTCTGCTCCTCACCGCTCCCCTCTCTGGCACCTCGTTCCTCATCACTCCCCTCTCTGGCACCTCTGCTCCTCATCACTCCCTCTCTGGCACCTCTGCTCCTCACTCCCCTCTCTGGCACCTCTGCTCCTCATCACTCCCTTCTGGCACCTCTGCTCTCATCACCCCCTCTTGCACTCTGCTCTCACGCTCCCCTCTCTGGCACCTCTGCTCCTCTACTGCTCCCCTCTCTGGCACCTCTGCTCCTCACATGCTCCACTCTCTGGCACCTCTGCTCCTCACTGCTCCCCTCTCTGGCACCTCTGCTCCTCACCGCTCCCTCTCTGGCACCTCTGCTCCTCATCGCTCCCTCTCTGGCACCTCTGCTCCTCATCACTCCCTCTCTGGCACCTCTGCTCTCACCGCTCCCTCTCTGGCACCTCTGCTCCTCACCTCCCCTCTCTGGCACCTCTGCTCCTCACCGCTCCCCTCTCTGGCACCTCTGCTCCTCACCTCCCTCTCTGGCACCTCTGCTCCTCACTGCTCCCCTCTCTGGCACCTCTGCTCCTCATCACTCCCCTCTCTGGCACCTCTGCTCCTCATCACTCCCCTCTCTGGCACCTCTGCTCCTCATCCTCCCCTCTCTGGCACCTCTGCTCCTCACTCTCCCTCTCTGGCACCTCTGCTCCTCATCGCTCCCTCTCTGGCACCTCTGCTCCTCACCGCTCCCTCTCTGGCACCTCTGCTCCTCACCGCTCCCCTCTCTGGCACCTCTGCTCCTCATCACTCCCCTCTCTGGCACCTCTGCTCCTCATCACTCCCTCTCTGGCACCTCTGCTCCTCATCACTCCCTCTCTGGCACCTCTGCTCCTCACTCTCTCCCTCTCTGGCACCTCTGCTCCTCACCGCTCCCCTCTCTGGCACCTCTGCTCCTCATCCGCTCCCCTCTCTGGCACCTCTGCTCCTCATCACTCCCCTCTCTGGCACCTCTGCTCCTCATCCCTCCCCTCTCTGGCACCTCTGCTCCTCACCTCACCTCTCTGGCACCTCTGCTCCTCATCACTCCCTCTCTGGCACCTCTGCTCCTCACGCTCCCCTCTCTGGCACCTCTGCTCCTCATCACGCTCCCCTCTCTGGCACCTCTGCTCCTCATCACGCTCCCCTCTCTGGCACCTCTGCTCCTCACTCATCTGCTCCCCTCCTCTGGCACCTCTGCTCTCATCACGCTCCCCTCTCTGGCACCTCTGCTCCTCATCACGCTCCCCTCTCTGGCACCTCTGCTCCTCATCACTGCTCCCCTCTCTGGCACCTCTGCTCCTCATCACTGCTCCCCTCTCTGGCACCTCTGCTCCTCATCAGCTCCCCTCTCTGGCACCTCTGCTCCTCATCATGCTCCCCTCTCTGGCACCTCTGCTCCTCATCACTGCTCCCCTCTCTGGCACCTCTGCTCCTCATCACTGCTCCCTCTCTGGCACCTCTGCTCCTCACTGCTCCCCTCTCTGGCACCTCTGCTCCTCATCACTGCTCCCTCTCTGGCACCTCTGCTCCTCACCTCCCCTCTCTGGCACCTCTGCTCCTCATCACTCCCCTCTCTGGCACCTCTGCTCCTCATCACTGCTCCCTCTCTGGCACCTCTGCTCTCTCACTCTCCCTCTCTGGCACCTCTGCTCCTCACCGCTCCCCTCTCTGGCACCTCTGCTCCTCATCGCTCCCCTCTCTGGCACCTCTGCTCCTCATCACTCCCCTCTCTGGCACCTCTGCTCCTCATCACTCTCCTCTCTGGCACCTCTGCTCCTCACGCTCCCCTCTCTGGCACCTCTGCTCCTCATCGCTCCCCTCTCTGGCACCTCTGCTCCTCATCACTCCCCTCTCTGGCACCTCTGCTCCTCATCACTCCCTCTCTGGCACCTCTGCTCCTCACTGCTCCCCTCTCTGGCACCTCTGCTCCTCATCACTCCCCTCTCTGGCACCTCTGCTCCTCACCGCTCCCTCTCTGGCACCTCTGCTCCTCATCAGCTCCCCTCTCTGGCACCTCTGCTCCTCACGCTCCCCTCTCTGGCACCTCTGCTCCTCATCAGCTCCCCTCTCTGGCACCTCTGCTCCTCACTGCTCCCCTCTCTGGCACCTCTGCTCCTCATCCCTCTCTGCACCTCTGTCCTCATCACCCTCTCTGGCACCTCTGCTCTCACGCTCCCTCTCTGGCACCTCTGCTCCTCATCACTGCTCCCTCTCTGGCACCTCTGCTCCTCATGCTCCCCTCTCTGGCACCTCTGCTCCTCATCACTCTCCCTCTCTGGCACCTCTGCTCCTCATCACTGCTCCCTCTCTGGCACCTCTGCTCCTCTCACTGCTCCCTCTCTGGCACCTCTGCTCCTCACTCGACTCCCCTCTCTGGCACCTCTGCTCCTCATCACTGCCCCTCTTGCACCTCTCTCTCACCGTCCCCTTCTGCACCTCTGCTCCTCACTCTCCCCTCTCTGGCACCTCTGCTCCTCATCGCTCCCCTCTCTGGCACCTCTGCTCCTCACTGCTCCCCTCTCTGGCACCTCTGCTCCTCATCACTCCCCCTCTCTGGCACCTCTGCTCCTCATCACTCCCCTCTCTGGCACCTCTGCTCCTCATGCTCCCCTCTCTGGCACCTCTGCTCCTCACTGCTCCCTGCTCCTCTGGCACCTCTGCTCCTCATCACTCCCCTCTCTGGCACCTCTGCTCCTCACTGCTCCCCTCTCTGGCACCTCTGCCCCTCATCACTCCCTCTCTGGCACCTCTGCTCCTCATCGCTCCCCTCTCTGGCACCTCTGCTCCTCATCACTACCACCTCTCTGGCCCTCTGCTTCCTCTATCACTCCCTCTCTTGGCACCTCTGCTCCTCACTCCTCCCCTCTCTGGCACCTCTGCTCCTCTCTCATCCCCCTCTCTGGCACCTCTGCTCCTCATCACTCCCCTCTCTGGCACCTCTGCTCCTCACTCGCTCCCCTCTCTGGCACCTCTGCTCCTCACGCTCCCCTCTCTGGCACCTCTGCTCCTCATCACTCCCCTCTCTGGCACCTCTGCTCCTCACCGCTCCCCTCTCTGGCACCTCTGCTCCTCATCACTGCTCCCTCTATTTACCTTCTCCTCACCGCTCCTTCTGCACTCCTCATTCACTGCTCCCCTCTCTGGCACCTCTGCTCCTCATCACTGCTCCCTCTCTGGCACCTCTGCTCCTCACTGCTCCCCTCTCTGGCACCTCTGCTCCTCACTGCTCCCCTCTCTGGCACCTCTGCTCCTCATCACTGCTCCCCTCTCTGGCACCTCTGCTCCTCATCACTGCTCCCCTCTCTGGCACCTCTGCTCCTCATCACTGCTCCACTCTCTGGCACCTCTGCTCCTCACTCTCCCCTCTCTGGCACCTCTGCTCCTCATCGCTCCCCTCTCTGGCACCTCTGCTCCTCTCACTGCTCCCCTCTCTGGCACCTCTGCTCCTCACTGCTCCCCTCTCTGGCACCTCTGCTCCTCACGCTCCCCTCTCTGGCACCTCTGCTCCTCACTGCTCCCCTCTCTGGCACCTCTGCTCCTCATCACTCCCCTCTCTGGCACCTCTGCTGCTCATCGCTCCCCTCTCTGGCACCTCTGCTCCTCACTGCTCCCCTCTCTGGCACCTCTGCTCCTCATCACTCCCCTGTCTGGCACCTCTGCTCCTCACCGCTCTCCTTCAATAATAAACTCAAAACAATTAGTGATGTCATGCTGCACACATCAATCACCTGCTGCACTGATTTACAGGTGGTTCAATCCTGGTGTTTGGTTCCCTTTAAAGGTACCTTTACACGCTGCAACTATCACCGGCGATCGGTGGCAACCGAACATGCGCGTGCACGTTTCTGACGGTTGATACCGATCGCCGATGCCGCATTTAGACGCCGCAATTGCGTCGTCTACCTATGGGAACGTGGCTCCCCGGGAGTTGAAACTGAACCTGCGGGAAACATCCGGTTGAATCCCGACACCGCTTCACACGTTGCAATCCACAAAGGAATGTGGGCGTACATCTTCAGCGCTGCAAGAACATAGGTGTGATAGAGTTGTGTATTCCGCGCACCAAACACGCTGAACAGACAACGCAATAGCGTCATGATTGGGCAGCCTGCGCAGGAAGGCCGGCTAATACATGACGCCATTGCAATTGTGTAGTGTGAATGGACAGCTCTTTAAATATGGCGCCCTGTGAAGGGATAGCCAATGGTTACACAGTAGTCCCCACCAATCATCGCTGATGGGGTGCGGTATCTAGCACACTGTGGCACACCTACGGGAAATCACCATCCCAATCGCCCGTTCACACGCCAAATCCAGGGCAATTCACCTTCAGGGTTGCCTCTGGTTTTAGAACAATGCTCTGAAACCACAACCGGGGAAACTTCGAAAATCACCACCGGGTTCCACAATTACACGCCGCAATTTCGCAGCAATTTCAAGGCAACGGTGACGGAAATCCCGATTGCCTCTCAGTTGCTACACCGTAGTTGCGGCGTGTAAAGGTACCTTAAGGGTTATGGTTAGCCGATTTGGATGGTAGATTTTATTTTCACAGATTTGATCATATTTTGTGTGTATGATGGGTGTAATACTCTCTAACTTACAACTAAAATCCCAAATAACAATAGACCTGATACGTGCAATCCGAAGCGACGCGCCGGGGCCTCCGGCCGCTGATTGCTTTCCAAATCTAATTGAGATGAAAATCTTGCACCTTATCACATTCTGCGATCTGAGAGCCATTATTCTGGCAGCGCAGAGAGCCGCACATCTTGTTCCAGTTAATGCTGCGAGTCCATATCCCACCTCTCACGTGGGGTTAAGGGGCAGACATCTTTTTCTTTTTCAGCACCTTTTAAATCCTCGGCTGTTCCAAGTGATTGGAAAGAAGCAATTAATATGACAATTACTGGCGGCAACGACCGTGGATTTAGGTGGTGTTATGTTTATATTGTGTAAAATCAAGAGCGACCACCAATTCATGAAGTAATGTAAGACCCTTGAAGTGAAATGTGCCCCCCCCCCTTCCGCACCCATACGGAAGGATCATTATAGGAAAAGGGCAGAATAACAAAACTGCTGCTAAACAAGTTCAGTTTTGGTTAGGCAAGTTGCTGAATAATGAAAGATGCAATGCATGCTGGGAAATGAGTGGTAAGGAAGTTCCGGTGCCTATAGTGCTGATGAAACTCAGGATTAGTTCTGGATATAATGGCAAGTGTTCACATTAATGGGGAACTCCAGGAAGATGTTTTTTTGTACTGTCCCTGCCCTCCTACATGATAAAGCAGAGCTGTATATTACACTTCTTGGATCTATAGATCATTTATAAATCAATAAAATCATATCTGCTCCTCAGCGCTCACACCCCCTCAGGGGACTGTAAATTCAGCCTCATGCTGCTGGTGAGATCAGAAGGTGTGTCAGGGGCGTGAACCCTGGGGGCTCCAGGATCCTCTTATATTCCCGCCTCCTCACACATCTGTATGGGCAGGGAGAATGGCCACCAGCCCCATGGTCAAACTAGCCCCTGATATACCATCCTATGTAATGTAACAGGGGGAATTCTTCCTTAAAATAGCAATTATGACACCAAGAAGATATAAATACACTCTGTGATCTTCTGCTGTACAATGAGATAAAGGTGCATAATGTGTACTCTCATGTATCATGCTAGGAGCAGAGGCAAAGCACTGCATTGGTTGATTCAGCACTGCTATGGTCTCCCCTCCCCATATCAACTTGGTATCTTTCTGTCCCCTGACACTTTAGCACTATGCATGACTGAATTTCTTTGAGGGAGGGGTGAGAGCTGAGGAGCAGATATGATTTTATTGAATTATAAGTGATCTATAGATCCTAGAACTGTAGTGTACAGCTCTGCTTCATCATGTAGGAGGGCAGGGACTGTACTAAAAAATGTAAAAAACAGTGTCAACCTGGGCGATGAGGCGTTTAAAACCATTCTTTGTAACATGTTTTGTGCGAAAGGACAGATATGTTTTACAGATCATTATTAAAGAAAGCACCCAGGGTTTCTTTTTAATTGCACCACTGGAGTGTTGCTTTAAATGCAAGTCTCCTGTGCCCACTGTCTCATACTCCTCTTCTGGCGACTTCATCTTCTATCACCGCCGCTCCGGTCGGACTCCTGGGATTTGTGACCTGTGTTTCATGGAGCTCACAACTCAATCAATCTCTATGAGAGCCTCGTTATAGTTCTCATAGAGTTGCATCGGGTGCTTTTGACATAAATTCAGACTTCCGGCCAGTTAGAAGTTACAGTCACTAGGTGCTGCAGGATCGGAGGGGCATTGTTTAAAAAATTAAGCTGCCGGAAGATGAATACATGACTGTGGTAGGGACGTAGGTTTAAAGCACACTCCAGTGTTGAAAAAGAACAAAAATACTGGAGGGCTGCTATGATTAAATTGGTCCTTACCTCCTAAACACTGAGAAGATAACTGGCCTACAAGAAACGTATTTGCAATAAATAAAGACAGTAAGACACCATCAGTTTTGAGGCTCTTGCATCTATAGCTTAATCATTGTATAATGAAAAGGTTTAGAACTTTAAGCTGTCCTGCTGCTACACCGACGCATCCACTCTGTGCCAGTCATTGCACTGGTTGCCCATACATTATTAGGATCCACTCTGTCCAGTCATTGCACTGGCTGCCCATACATTATAGGATCCACTCTGTGCCAGTCATTGCACTGGCTGCCCATACATTATAGGATTCCACTCTGTGCCAGTCATTGCACTGGTTGCCCATCATACAAAATACAATATAAATGTAGTGATATCACCCCCTTTCTCATTCTATGTCTAGGTCTAGCATCTTACCCATTGTCTTACAGAGTATTGTACTTCCCTTCATCTCTTCTGCAAACCTGTCTACTACCCTAAACCGTCCTCTCCAAAGTTCTAGCACCGCCCTACATTCCTTCTAATTTCTGTTACCACCGCCTCTGTGCTCTCCACAGGTAGACTGTGAGGGCTGGCAGCCAATCAGTGGACAGATATTGACTGCAACAGTCATATGAACTACCCTTAAAAGCCAGATAATGCTCCCTACAGGCTTAGTATAAAAAAGGTGGTAGGTTGGATCTGAAGTTGGGAGGTGAACGTCCCCCAGACCAAGCGCATACCAACCAATAAATACAGCAGATCCTATAGGGCCAAAAACGAATGGCCGTTTCCATAGAGTGCAGTTAATGATTTCTTTGAAATAGAAAGTAGACAGTGTTCACTGGGAAAAGGGTATGAAAATGAGCTCTGTTCGAGTGAGAAGAAAACTGTCACCTAGAAGTAACTATGCTGTAAGATCCATAATAGGTGGAAGAGGCCATTGGAAGAACAAGCTTTAGGAAGAGACAAAAAGTAGCAAAGTTTGGATTCTCTAACAAATTACAAAATTTAACCCCAAGTTACACAGTGTCGGTCATTAGGAGGTTAAATTATAAAATGATCAGGAACACAATTAATGCTTTTGGATACTTATAAATCAGATGTTGCAGCACTTGGCCTTATCTTAAAGGAAGTTCTAATATCCAAGTTGTGTACAAGGAAGTGACTGTGATAACTGCTGAGCTGGGGGGACCCCGAGACCCTCCACTTTTATTAAGGAACTGTCCGCCAGGATGGCAGGTCATTACAGAAGATGGCGGTAATGCCCCATGTAATGTTCCATGTAAGATTCCATGTAATGTTCTATGTAAGGTTCTATATAATGTTCCATGTAATGTTTTATGTAAGGTTCAATGCAACGTTCCATATAATGTTCTATGTAATGTTCCATCATGTAATGTTCTATGTAATGTTCCATGTAGCATTCCATGTAAGATTCCATGTAATGTTCTATGTAAGGTTCAATGCAATTTTCCATGTAAGGTTCTATGTAAGGTTCCATGTAAGGTTCTATGTAAGGTTCCATGTAATGTTCTATGTAAGGTTCTATGTAAGGTTCTATGTAATGTTCTATGTAAGGTTCCATGTAAGGTTTCATATAATGTTCAATGTAAGGTTCCATGTAAGGTTCCATGTAATGTTCTATGTAAGGTATCCCAGTACTGTGACATCACTGTGTGTATTATCCCTGTACTGTGACATCGCTGTGTGTATTATCCCTGTACTGTGACATCCCTGTGTGTATTATCCTTGTACTGTGGCATCACTGTGTATTATCCCTGTACTGTGGCATCACTGTGTGTATTATCCATGTACTGTGACATCGCTGTATTTTCCCTGTACTGCAACAT